>WEDG01003368.1:0-122675 GCA_017591395.1 Schistocephalus solidus | reverse complement strand
CGAGTTGGTTCTTTTACGACAACAAATGTGTCGTCTTCATTCGAATCCCAGGTGATCCACACTTGGGTTTGGGTATGACTGGCTGATGACGGCTAATAAGCCAGAAATGGCCATTCCGGTCTCCCTTGTCTTTGTCGGTTCCACGTTATCAACATATGCTACACGTCGCTATGCGACTGCCTGTGAGTACTCTAGTCTGCGTTCCAGGGCTCAATGGAACATAAATTTTCCTTAAGCAGATCGGTGAGCCAAACCCTATCATATATATATATATATATAAAGGTTTGTTCGACTGACATTTTGAATTCTCACACGAAGCCAGCGTCAGAGACCACAGATAAGAGCAGTGAAGGTAAGAGAAGCGCAGTATTTATAGGACTTAGTCGCCATCCTACCACATGCGACAAGCAACTACTTGGACGCAGACTGACCAGCTATTCCCGCCTCAACGATAATTCCCTGTCGTCATCGCGAGTGCTCCTAATTATAATGCAACTGTCGTCGCATAGCAACTTAGTCCTATAAATACTGCCAGTCCTGGGGCCTATGAAATCTTTATCTGTGACTTTCTCTGATGATGGTTTCAAGTGAGAATTCGGCGATTAATCTTCTTGTTCTGGCGATCGCATCTTCTTGTTTTTAATTTATTTACATATGCATATGTGGGCTAAACAATATCAAATAGTTTATCATTTGTTGAGGTTTGAAGTTGTTTTTCTGGGCTTGCCTAGTAGCCACTACATGAATCTTCTAATTCACTCAGGAACGGATGCACACCGATCTACTGACTTCTACTCTCTGTAATTGACTTTCGTCGGGCATTGATAAACGAAACAAAGTAAATTCCCCAGTAAGTTAATTGCCTTTCTGAAAAATGTTTTTACTGGCAGATAGCAGATAACATAAATAAACGAACGACAAAAAAACAAACGACGCGAAAGAAACATGCTTTGTGCGAAAGTTTATTCAACGAGGTGCTGACACGTGTGGACTTTTCGTGTAAGAACGTTTCTTTAATCTATCGGTTTCTGACGCAGTCAGACTGCAGATTAACCTGTTAAAGCGTGTCTTTTGCTCAATATGCAATTTAGACAAGGCCAGGAATGGGTATATAAAATTTTACAGAACGTATTATCCCAAAGTAAGCTACTTAGACTTTGGACAATTTTTGAGGTCTGAAGTTGGTTCTTTGTGTGAGCCTCGTATCCATTGAGATAAAACTGGCACGCGACGTCGTGAAAACCCGGCTGGCTTTTTCAGTCAAAAACATTGAATCTAATCTATCGTTTTCTAAAGCGGCTAAATTGCAGATTACCCTGTTTAAAGTATTTTTTGCAATATGCAGGCCTATTTATTTTGAATGTTCTCAGGAATAAGAATTTTCAGGATAAACTCATTTGGGACTGCTGAGAAAAGGGCAAATTTTGATCAAAAGGGGGCATAGAACGTAATCCAGAAATATGCAGATAATTTTCACGCCTCTTTACATCCTTCTTTAAAATTCAAAATGCATGGACCACACCACACCCAAGGGCGCAGTTTGCATCCGTCTGTCGCATTCCTGTCAGGGATCTAACCAGGCAACCAGACTACGCTTCTGCTAAATCCTGTCTGTGAGGAAAAGGGAATTTGAGGAAAAAAACATCCCGACAGCCAGCTGCGATCCTGTCTACGAACATCTTCATCAGAAAAATTTATTTCTGATTTGCCAGTAGCGTCACCACTTCAACCCCAGTATGTACCCATAAAAATAATGTCATCACCATTGCCACAAACGCGACCCTCCGAAACTGACACCTGACTGTGCATGTGATGGCCTTTTTCTCTGAGGTATTTACTTCGCGCGCAAATATACCCCGCTGTCTGAATAAATGCAGATCTACTAGATAGCATATAATCCATACGCGCAGCTAATAGTCTCGGCTTGCAATTAGCAGCAAAATGCGGGCTGGTAGTAGAAAGGTCCAGCCGAAGTCCGATATATGTGACAGGCTAACTTAAAGCTAAGCCAATATTGTATTTTTTTTTCATGGCAGGGATTTCTCCACAGGTGAAATTTCCTACACAGAGAAAAGGAAGCTGCACTATATTGTGTTCTTTTATTGTCGCTTATAGTTTCCTGAAGATGCTTGTGTCTATACACACAACCAGTTCAGGTTCCATGAAGATTCCGGCGTTTCAAGGTCTCTATAGCAGCCGCGTTATCGAGTGTTAAACGTGAAGTTCAGATGAGGCCTGCATTTGATAAAGACTGTGTGGAGCATACGGTGGACCTCGTCAAAATCGACGGTCGAACTGCCAGTTAAAGGCTATTAACGGTGCGGTAAGCAAAGTAATAAAAAATATTTTTTAGTAGTTTGTCGTATCCTTGGTTACGTTTTAGCGGACAACGTCTACTACCGGGGCTAAAATTGCTCCTACCAGAAAACTGGGTTGGAAGATTTTGTCTTCTATTTCACTGAGAAAAAAGGGGAATTTGAAAGTCTCCTTACGTAATGCAGGTGATGCGCTCACTGCATGAAAGGATAAAAGAACGGTTATCAACGTACTGATTTTTATCTTCTGGATGCCATGAGTGTGATTCAATTTCATGCACACACCTAATTACAGCCTCCTTACATTCAAACGACTCACTTGTTTTAAAAGAGGACCATGGATTGATTGCACCCTATAAGTAACTCTGACCTATGGGCTACAGTTCAAGGCATTCATCCACCTGGTCGTTAGATCTGACGTGCAGCCACAGCAAACGAGAAGAAAACTCAAACATAAATCAGAAAAGGGTTTATTGGTAGACGGGGATGAGTGATTATGCGAATCTTCCAGCCCTACCCATGGCCATGGCAAGAGTGGTGATGGCAGCACTGACGCCAACGACATCCGTGATGGCGGTAGCAACCAAACGCCGCAAATCGGAGAAACTGCACCGTCCTTCCCCTCCTTCGCACTCACCTCCTTCTCTGTCTCCTCATCCGATTCCTTCTTCGCCATGCTTTTAATATTTATGGAAAAACCGACGCCATCACGCATTGACAGCAATTTCCTTGCGACATTGTTATCACCACCAGCGCAACTATTAGTACCAACCATGATATCGGCCATATAATTATCCCATAAATAATAGCAGAACTCAGCCAAATAATCAAATTTTGAGATAGGGGCACTTTTTTGCTTTGAGAAAAAATGACTTGTGTGTCCAACAAAAAAGCATTATTATCCTCCGCATTAGCATAACCAGCGCATCCATCTTTACAAACAGCATCACTACCGGTCGCTTCTGTCCGCATTAAACCAACCCATTAAACTACCACATCACCATGGAAGGAGTCGTTAGAAGCTACAGAGGTAGGATGACGGCATTCATTGAAGATTTCAGTCTATAGATCTGGCGTGCAGCCTCAGCAAACGAGAAGAAAACTGAAACGTTTATCAGAAAAACGTTTAATGGTAGCTGAGAATGGGGGAGAATGGGTGTTTACCAACCCCAGCCATGATGGTGGCAACAGTGGTGGTGGTGGTGATGATGATGGTAACAGCAGTGACGCCAACAGCATCTGTGAGGGTGGCAGCCCCACTGACCACCCCACCAACCGCCACAGGCCGGAGACACTGCACCATCCTCCTCCTTCACACTCACCCCCTTCTCCGTCTCTTCCTCCTCCTCCTCCTCCTCGACTTCCTTCTTCGCCAGGGCTAACTGCAACAGAACGCCGAGAAGCAAAATTGTCAGGAGAAACTTCATTGTTTTAATGACTTGAGTTGTCCTTGACGCGGTAGTCACCGAAACCGCTCTCCCTTTTATATCCGGCTTTCGGATTGTAGGCACCGTTTGGTATTTGAACTTGCATGGCATTTGATGTGTGGATTGAATTTTTTACTTATACTTAGCCACATAGTGAAGTAAACATTAGAACGCCACATACAGCTATCTCCAGTGGGGTGCTGTTGACTGAAACGTAATTGGATTATTGTTAAATCCACGTTAGATAACTTATCACCTCCCCCTAAATTCAAATTGTTTCCCTTTCCCATATACATGCACTGTTTCAACGAGGATTTATCAAAAACACGCGTGTGCTCTTCAAATGGTCTTCTGAATCCTTTGCTGGAACTTTTCTGACCGTTAAAAAAATCGAATTGCCCATTGAATACAGTAGCTAATTTTTGTGTTTAAATTTATATTCCAAAATGCCGGGGAACTAAGGTTTCGAATTAGGGCGAGCGTTTCGATTACGTTTAGAGATAGGTTTAAGGTTAAGAGTTAGGGATGAGTTTAGATCATGTTACGGGTAGGTATAGGGTTAAGATTAAGGTTACAATTAAGTTTTATGTTAGGTTTAAGTGACAAAATTTTCACCCTTCTTGAAATTAATCGTATGTCCTGATAAGGCAGCCATACAATCCATCCTTAGCAACGAATGCAGGGGATCTAAAATTTTGACAAGTCCCATGTAGCAATTGGAGAAACTGGCTCAAATGCCTACTTATGCCGGCCCTTCAGTTTGGCGAAATTCTCACGCATACACCTTGCTTGTGCAGAACCAAATACTCTGGTCCATGCACAGTCATGGGAAAAATATCTACGAGGAGACCATCTAACCCAGGCGTCGGCAAACTTTTTGGACTACTAGGCCGTTTCAGGAGGTCAAGAAGGCACACTAGGCCAGAAGAAACAAGGTTTTCAAGGAAACGTTTATTATTCAAAAATGCAGTACGATCAATGGGAAAAAATGATGTTGCATGCGCTTAGAGACAGATACAATATCAGGTTCAAATGATGAGGAGTTCAGCAACAAAATGACCAGAGAGTGAACATGTTTACAACACATATTTATCATTGCTCCCCGGTCAGGCGCTTCTGTTCTACATGAGCGCCTGACATCATTTCTAAAAAAGAAACACGAGCCACAGATTGAGCTGCAACCAGCAGTAATGAAGGGGAACAAAACCGAGATAATTCAATTAGGCCGGATCCAACAGTATTTAACAATAGGGGGCGTTAGGCCAGACTGGAATACTAGCTAGGCCGTAACTGGCCAAAAGGCCGGAGTTTGCCGACCTCTGATCTAACCTAATGCACTACTTTCGAACCGGAAATTACCAGTTAATTTTCTGCGATTAGCGTTTGGAAATGACGCAAGGAGGCCTCAGTTTCCTGCACCACCTCAATCAAAGGACTCGTCGCTATGCCCTCCACTAGCATCGAATACACCCACGTTGCAAAAGTCAGTCCCTAACCAAGGGCGAACGCCGTGATCCCGGCATGAATCCAGCATTATCAAAAACGCCAACCGTTGCTTCTCAACGCCCTTCACCTTTATTTTATTGAAATCAACTACTTGCTTGTTAGTCAACTCTCACAATCAATGGCAATGCACGTCTGTACGAATCCCAAAGCGGAGGCCACAGTGATCGCGCGTGCGCCTTCTTTCGTGGTGAGTACACATTTGATAACAAATCACGTTTTCTTAAAACCCGATAGTAAAAAGAACGCAAAAAAGTCAGTAGTTAATGTTTAAGGCCAGTCGGAAAACGCTGCCTAATTGATGTCACGCCCTGCTGTTGCTGATGGCAACTTCAAAAGGGTCAATCGCTACTGAAGGTTGCTTTTTCCTTGCAAAGAGGGTTCCGGATTTTTGGTTTCCTTTTCGTGGCAAGTCGACCACCCAACAGAAATTCCTCCCCCAGCGACCTTAATGTTGTTGCGCGCAATCAGCGCAGGCAGTGTTGCTTGAAGTTTTAATTCTTACCGCCTTCAGTCAAATTCGTACCATTTCCATTTGGACCTGTCTCTGCACATTGCATGAACGGTGCCTAATTACTTTTTGCAATTGCAGCTACCAAGGAGAGTCTGCCCTCTAACCTGATAAGTAGTTGTTGGAGCGATGAGGTTTGTGTACAAAATTTAATTGTTCGTAGTTAACAGGAAGGTCTTTGTTCTTTCTACTTTGATCGGTTACAGATGAATGTCAATTGGAAGAGAATTTTTATGAAAATATTTAATTTTGTCTATTTAACAGGGGATCTTACTGTGTAGCTAAATAATATTTAAGCTTTCTTTTTTAAAATGACTTCTTATCAAATGCAAGTTTCTTTATTAAAAGAGGAGTTTCAATTTTGCTTTATTTTAAAGAAGGGAGGGTTAAAAGTGGGTAAAATGCAAACGAACCGGAGCTACCTTGAGGACTTGCCATTTTTAATTAAGTAAGCATATCTGGTTTAGATGGCTATGCCAGTTAAATTGCCCAATTTCAATTGGTCCGTGTGATCACCAAAGAAAGCTTGAAGCTTAAACACATGGAAATTTGTCTGAATTAGCAGATTTTGTCCACCTTGCCAATGTGTCTGTCTATCATTCTTACATCCTTTCTTGATAAGCAATCTAAAGAGGATGAATGCATTGTCCTAGTGAACAAAAAAACATTCAATGATGAACAATTTTTTTTATTTTAGCCAAATTTTTCTAAAATATATCGAACGAAATATTTGCTTCCTTACAATTATGCCATTTATTTGCTTTAAACTCAAGACGCAAATGCCGAAAGCACTCGTATTAAATAATTTCGTATGAAAGCTAGAAAGGAAGTAAAATGGCACTGAGCAGTCCTTTTTGTATTAGTTTAAGCAAGCACATTTTAAAAGCCTATTCACGTCTTCCATTTCAGTTTGAAAAGGTTCCCTCACACACCAAGGCTTTCTCGGTTTGACATGAAATACATAGTTTGGTTCGCTCGTAGTCGTGGGGATAAATCTGCAAGGAGACCATCAAGCCTAATTTTCTGGCTTTGGGTCGGTAATTACATGCTAATTTTGTCCATTTACAGGTTCTAAGTGCACCAAAAGCCTGCATGCTAGTTTTCTACAACATGAAGCACCCTAAGAGACATTTTGGAGCGCTAAAGTTAAATCAGCCTGATGACTGGCCGACGCAAGTGTGGTCTTTACTGATGAAATATTGCCACAGGCATTGGGCCTTGAAACACATAAAAACCTCTTCACACGCAAAACAGTTTGAGAGAACCGGTTATGAGAGAATGACATGCTACACAAGCCTTATTAATGGAAATATACGGTGAAACAGAGTGACTGCCAAATGCCTGTATTAAACTGATGTAGAACACACTCTCCAACCAAACTGTAAACTGTGAACGCGTCAGCCACCAATTTTGAATGTTTTTTATGATGCCGTATTGGCAAAATCAACCACAAATAACTTTTGTCGAATTACAGCGTGCACATTTCTAAACTGTGCATTTCCTACTATGCCCTGAATTGTTGAAGTAGTAAACTTTCAGCATACACCCATGCTTCTTTACGGCTTAACCGAATAACATAGCACTACTAGAAAATCCCCATATAGTTACGACGTTTGTATTTTCTGTAGCTCTATTAGCATACCGAGACACGTAGGCGAACTTTTGACGAAGTGCTTTGTTGGGGCGGAAGACCAAACGTCCTACTTAAACTTGGTAGCATCAGGAAACAACTTTGTTGAACATATTGTCAAAAAACGACGTTCAGGGTCAACAAAGCAATTCAAATACCTGCTAAAAAAGGCACGTATCAAACAAATAAGCATGGCTTACAGGGGACGATTATATTTCTAACTTATTCGCATAAGATTTACTGAGTACTCAAGTACCGATCGTAGCGTGGTGATGCTCAAACACTCAGGAGATAGTGACGCAGTCTAGGGGAAATTAGGTGTTTTCAGTCGAAGAGACATTGAGACGTGAACGTTTAATGAAAGCCGATGGGCATACTTAAGAGAGGGGAGAAACTAAAGTATTTTGCAATTACTAAGACGATGAGACTTGGGCTCCAACGGTGTGGGAGGAGGTAAGACGGTGAGCATTCAGTAATCGGAGTCTGATCTTGGCAGTTAACGGGGAAATGAGATATAACTTTCCTAGACTCGTTAATTGCTGAGTTTAGAGAGGCGGTTGTTCTCCAAATGGATTAGCTGATGTATGAATCCGAAAGGCTCGTAGGTTTTTTTAATCCAGAGAGCGTTGCATGTCTGAAAGTGAGCAGTTTAGTATTTTATTTGCTCCTAAAGTTACGCAAATTAAATGTGAAAAATATTTGGCGTTATGTTTTTGAATTAAAAAGGCGTTAAGTTTTAATTTTCGCTCAGATAAAAGTTAATTTAGGACTTCCATTTTGCATTATTTACCAGGCTGGCAGTACAGCTACTAGCTAAAAACCCAGAGCCGTGTTTCAGTGATAATCTGCCACTTCAGGACACGACCACTATAGCTGATGGTTATTGGAACTTCACCCAGCTTTCCCAGTGCGTTTTCGGGAAGCTTACCTCCAAGTTAGTAATTTATTCCACCTCATATTACCATAAAATACTTGTTTATGAAGAAAAACGGTAAACTATTTCCCTCTCCATTGCTTCGTTTTACTACCCCCTGTTCCCAGGTAAACATACTGACCTGATGGTAATTTATCGAAAGCTAACCTATGTTCATCAACAAGCCTTCTGAATTCTGTCATGAGGATTTATGTCACGGTTTTTTTTTCTTATAATTTAATAAATAACATTTAGTAGATGAAGGACTGCTTCTGTCTCTGATGATGACTTCAAGTGAAAATTGGACACGTCAGGCCAATAAACCTCTTAGTTCGGCGATCGCTTCTCCTTCTGAATTGAGCAGATGTTTAGCAATGAAGTCTCTTTGGCTGAATTCGTAATTTAATGAAACACTTGAGCTGAAGTCCATCATATTCTGCATAACAACTACGAAATCTTCATGACCTGCGAACAGGCAGAAATTTACCGTAAGGCCACCTTTTTGAGCCAAGCGGGGCGGTCCCTATTTCGATATCATGTTTATGCGGCCATACACGGCATTTCTACAAAGTGCGCACTATTCGGATGTTATAATTGAAGAGATAGTGTCTCCTTCTAATCATGAGATGTTTACAATCGTGCAGTATCCATTCCTAGATCATCGTTTATTTCTATTTATTAATGCTCAGCATAAAGTATACCATGTAGTCTATCGTCAAAGCAACAGTTCACGTTATCTATACCACTTCTCCCTAATAGCGTAGAAAAGCGCAAGCTTTTCCTTACTCGGAAAGTATTCAGCATGTATTTTAGTAAACGTGAATGAAATGAATACAACACTTACAATATGCGCAGCATTTACCCGCACACTTCACCTAATCTCTCGATTTCGATTGGCATATGTGACCATAAGAAGTAAAAATATTCAGTTTGACAGTTTCGGTTTGTTGGTAACAATATCTTTGAATGAACAACATTTTTATCGGCAGTCCGAATGGCACCACTGGGTCATAGCACGCACATCAACGAAACACCCACCAGCATCAACTGGGAGCATTTGTATGTTATGTGTTCGTGTGCATATTCAAAAGAGCGGGTAGCGTCAGCGATTCAAGGGCTGAAAGTAAGGCGAAAACAGTTGCTGATAAAAGGAAACGGGTGAGTTTAGGAAGCACTTCAGAAGAAGAAGAAGAAGAAGAAGAGTCGATCAATAGAACGTGTTGTTATTTGGCCTGGCGTTTCGGTGTCTGTCTCGAACCCATCATCAGAGACAGTAGAAGAAAGGGTGGTAGATGCACAAGGTGAGCAGTATTTATAGTACGTGGTGGCCACGTGATCACATGTGTACTACAAGTAGCAGCTATCGTAATCACCGCGGGGGGTCGTAATTGGTGCGATAATAGCCTGGCCGTCCGCGTCCGAGTCATCCATGTTGGATGCGGGCGTGATAATGACCCGGCAATTTGGCTCACTGTCAATGGAAGGACTGGACACCTACGTCCTCTCCACATGGCCCATTTCTCTGCTCAGCCAATGCCTCCACACGGGAATACGGGAACGGGAGTTCATTGCGCTTGTTGATAGACTGTGGGCCTGACAAGCATGGCTCAAACAGCTCGCGGCTCACGCGAGTATCACCTCTTGTGAGGATTTCGGCCTCATAAAACTCGAAAGTATGGCCGAGCCACGTCGAGTTAGCTGCAACCTGAGAGCCAGCGTCTTTCCTCCTCACAACAGCCATGTGCTCGGCTATTCGCGTCCGGAGTAATCTCCCGGTTTCTTCGACGTAGTTGCTTTGTCCACAACTGCACCAGATCCGGTAAACGACGCCAGACGTTTCATGCCATGGCAGCGGGTCTTTTGGATTTATAATTGGGTGCCTGAGGGTTGCCTCTGGCCTTTGTGCCACCCCAACTCCAAGTGGAGTGAGTAGGCAGCTGACGGCTTCCAAGACGTTCCTCAGGCACGGAGGAGCTCACCAGAATTATGGGCCGGTTGTGTTTGGTCTCCCTTGTTGTTTGCGTACGCACTGGTTGACAAATTTGCGTTGGTAACCATTCGCTCTCAGTACCCGTCGAATATATTGCACCTCAGCAACCTTGTCTTACGTTTACCTGCAATGCGTCTCGACGCACCGGTAAAGCACCCTGACGCAACTGCGTTTGTGACTGAATGGGTGGTTGCTCTTAAAGTTGAATACTTGCCTGGTATTTATTGCTTTCATGAACACTTTGGTTTTTCGGACCGCCACAATCTTTGCGGCAAACGAGGACATCCATGAAGGCCAGTTGGTTGTTTTCTTCCTCCTCCATCGTAAATTAAATGTCCAGGAAGACGGCGTTTAGACCTTTTTTGAAGGTCAGTACCTGATCCCGTTTGATAATGACGAAGGTATTGTCTACATGTTGAGCCCAGACATTCGGTCTGTTGTGTCAGAAGACCAGCGACTCCAACCATTACAAGACCGCCTGGTCTATGAGTCTTGAAATCGGTGAACCCATTTGCGTGCCATTCACCTTCTCGTAGATTTTTCCGTCAAACGTGAAGTACGTCTTGAGACAGATATTCAGGAATCAGAGGATTGGGCCTGTTCGAGGCAATTCTCCATCTCATCGAAGTGCACATGTGATCACGTGGCCACCACGTAATATAAATACTGCTCACCTTGTGCATCTACCACCCTTTCTGCTACTGTCTCTGATGATGTGTTCGAGAGAGAATCCGAAACGCCAGGCCAATCAACAACACGTTCTATTGATCAACTCTTCTTCTCACGCTTGTCCTTTAGATCAGGCTGATCTGCCGAGGTTATTAAACCAATTTATTCTCCTTAAAAAAGGGTCTCCTTGCCAGATGCGCTGGACTCTTCCATAAGTAGGACTCATGGAACGTGTCTTTTGTGCAGCGCAAGTTCCACGTGAGCCTTTTAATACTGCCTTTATTACTGCCTTCTACTACTGCCTTATATGCTGGTATTGCCTTTGCCATCCGGAACGACATCTTGGGACGTCTGCCCTTTCTGTCGCAGGGTATCAATGATCGCCTAATGAGCCTCAACCTGCCTCTTCGGGGAGACCAGTTCACCACCATCATCACCACCTACGCTCCCCCCAATGACGAGCTCTGATGCGGTGAAGGACAAATTCTACGAGGACCTGCACGCCCTGCTGGCGACTGTGTCGAAGGTGGACAAATTAGTTGTCCTTGGTGAATTCAACGCCCGCTTCGGGCCGGACCACGCTGCCGGGCAGGGAGTGCTGGGTCCCCACGGTCACGGTAGCTGTAACGATAACGGCCTCCTTCTGCGCAAGTGTGCGGAAAGCCGTCTCTTGCTGACCAACACCTTCTTCCGCCTTCCGACGCAGAAAAGGACACGTGGATACACCCTCGGTCGCGGCGCTGGCATCTGCTGGATAATGTTCTCTTCAGGAGGTGAGATCGACAGGACGTGCTGGTAACCAAGGCGATCAGGGATGCCGATGGTTGGACAGATCACCGCCTCGTCCTCTCCCAGATGAGGCTCCGACTGCAACCCCGACGAAGGCCCCAAAGTAAGAGGCTACCAGGTAAGTTAAATACACTTTTGTTAAATTTGCCTGCTCACTGTTTTGATTTCAGCAACCAAATAACCGAGAAACTGGAGGACCTGCATGCTCCAGATGATAACGCTACCGTGGAGACACGATGGTGTCAACTGCGAAATGTCATCCAGTCCACCGCCCTCGATGTACTCGGACGCGCACACCGTCGACACCAGGACTGGTTTGACGACAATGACGCCGACATCAGTAACTTACTCGCGGAGAAGAATAGACTACACAAAGCCTACATGGACCTTCGGACTGACGCCACCAACGCAGCCTTCTTCAGATGCACGCACATTGTACAGCAAAGGCTGTGAGAGATGCAGGATGCCTGGATGATCCGAAACGCTGAGGAAATCCAGGGGGATGTGGACCGCAATGAAATGAAAAACTTCTTCAAAGCCAGCAAGGCCATCTACGGTCCGTGTATCAAGGGGACCGCACCACTGCTCAGCTCTGATGGCATAAAACTGCTAACTGAGAAATTGCTAATTCTGAAGCGTTGGGCCGAGCACTTCAGAAGTGTCCTTACTTGCTCATCAGATATCTCCGATGCTGCCATTGACCGGCTCCCTCAAGTGGACACGAACAATGATCTGGATCTGCCGCCTTCCCTACCAGAAACCATCCGGGTAGGCAGCAGATTTCTAGCGGTAAAGCACCGGGATCCGACGCAATCCCACCAGCAGTCTACAAGCACGGCGGGCCCCGGCTGATGGCAGATATCACAACACTTACAGGAGATGTGGCGCCAAGGACAAGTTCCTCAGGATTTCAAAGACGCGACCATCGTCCATCTCTACAAACGGAAGAGGAACCGGCAACTCTGTGATAATCACAGAGGCATCTCGTTGCCGAACATCGCTGGGAAGATCTTAGCCCGTATCCTTCTCAATCGTCTGAACGGTCACCTAGAGCAGGGCCTGCTCCCGAAAGCCAATGTAGCTTCCACCGACACCGTGAAACAACCGACTTGATCTTTGCCGCCGGCCAGCTACAATAGAAATGCCAGGAGTTACGAAGTCATTTATACACTAACTTCGTGGATCTGACGAAAGCCTTTGACACAGTGAATCACGACGGACTGTGGAAAGTCATGCAGAAATTTGGCTGTCCTGAGTGGTTCACGCACATGGTGCGTCAGCTTCATGACGGGATGACGGCGCGCGTCACTGACAACGGGACGGTATCCGAAGCATTCGCAGTGACCAGCGGAGTGAAGCAGGGCTGCGTACTGACCCCTACCCTCTTCAGTCTCATGTTCTCGGCTATGCTGATGGACGCCTACCGTGATGAGCAGCCTGGTATCCGCATCGCCTACAGCACTGACGGGCACCATTTCAACAGTCGGTGTATGCAGGCCCCCCCTAAACGGGCCACGTGGTAGATACGTTGGACCAACACGGGGGCCACATCAGGGCACCGCATGGGTTATTCGGGTAGCGCTCCGCTAACAAATGCCGAACATGGGAGGTGTGGTGGCACGCCTAGGGGCGGCTAGGACTTAGGGGACCCGGCCGCGCCAGCCACCTGCGTCCTCTCCCGCCTCCGGTCTTCTTAACTCTGTCTTGACACCGGGCTCAGGTGGGGGAGGAGGAGAGAGTGCGGAAGATGCAACGAAAGTCTACAATAAATTTAAACTAAATCACGCGCAAGTCACCGTCCCTGCTCCACTTTCTCATGGAGCATACGGTGGACATCGTCGGACTACGACGGTCGAACTGTCGTCGTATGCAGGCCTTAACGCGCGTGTCTACGACTACAGTCCATGACTTGCTCTTCGCGGACGACTGTGCCCTTAACACCGTGACGGAGGAGGACATGCAAAGGAGTATGGACCTCTTCACCGCAGGCTACGCCGATTTTGGATTAACAATCAGTACAGCCAAAACGGTTGTCATGCACCAGCCGCCACCCAGCGCGGAATAAAATGCTCCCCGAATAAATGTCAACGGTGCTTAACTCAAAACGTGGAAACCTTTGTTTACCTAGGAAGCAAGCTGTCACGCAGCACGAGACTCGATGACGAGGTTGACCAACGGATCTCCAAGGCTAGTTAGGCCTTCGGCCGGCTGCAGGCCTCCGTGAGGAATCGCCACGGTATTCACCTGAACACGAAACTGAAGATGTACAAGGCCATCGTCTTGAGGACACTCCTTTACGGAGCGGAGACCTGGACCGTCTACTCGAACCAAGCCAGGAACCTGAATCACTTTCATCACGGCTGCCTCCGCAGAATACTGAAGCTAAGATGGCAGACAGGATCCTAGACATGGAAATCCTGGAGCGGACCGGAATCCTCAGCATCCACGCCATGCTGAGGCAAGTTCAACTGCAATGGAGCGGCCACCTGGTAAGAATGGACGACGAGCGACTACCCAAACGACTTTTCTACGGTGATGTCGCTTTAGGTTCTCGCCGGCAGGGAGGTCAAAAACGATGTTACAAGGACACTTTGAAGAAATCGCTGAAGCAACTGCAAATCACCCGGCGACCTGGGAGGACCTCGCCTGGGATAGACCGGCATGGAGAAGATCCGCGAGGACTGGTTCAGCAATCTATGAGGCCAACCGGATCGCCGCTGCAAAGGCCAAAACAGCAGCACGAAAGTCACCAGCGCCCCGGTCCAACATCATCGATGCCCAGGCCCTGCCAACATGCCCACTCTGTCAAAGCATCTTCCGCGCGAGAATCGGCCTGGTTGCACATCTTCGGACGCAATGCACCAACAATCCGACAATTCCAATTTCGACGTCAAATTCTGCCAACCCTCCTTCAGACTCACCTACCCTCACTCACGGCATCAATTCCATTACTCCCACCATCATAGAGACCACATCCCTCAACTCATCGCCTGTTACCACCACCACCGCAACCTCCACCGCCTTCGCTTTCACTACAACCACCACCAACAGCTATGGGGAATCGCTTTTATGCTGTCCTCAATGCGACCGCACATTCACCTCACGCATCGGCCTGGTCGGTCACTTGCGTATCCATCGTATAGAGACTGGTGAGCCAGGTCCCGGAGCACCAACACACAGCAGTGATAGCCGCCTAGACTGCCCTCATTGTCCTCGCGCATTCACACATCGCATTGGCCTATTCGGTCACATGCGCATCCATAACAGCGTTATTCACCACAATGCCGACAACATCGATAAACCATGCACACCCTCCGCTTCTGCCATTCTTAGCGCCACTGCCACCCCCACTACCATTAATGACATCCCCCTAGCCTCTACCGATTTCTTCTGCCCACACTGCGCCCGCAACTTCAACTCACGCATCGGCCTGGTCGGTCACCTGCGAATCCATCGCATGGAGGCTGGTGAACCAGTGCCTGTGTCTCCGACATACAGTCGCCGCGCCCGCCTCCACTACCCTCACTGCTCCCGCACATTCACACACCGCATGGACTTATTAGGACACATGCGCCTCCATGACAACCTGCGGTAAACCACCGGAGGCTAAGCTACATCAGCGCACACTACCTACACCATTACATCGAAAACCCCCTCACATTCACCATTTACCAGAGTAAATCACGGTTTCCTAGAAACCGTGGCTGGGAAGGCTGCCAATCTGACGCTTCCACCAGACCACGCCGTCGGCTCAGTGTATGTGCTGTGTGCGCCAAGTGGCTGACCAGTGGAATGGGAGTCAGACGGCGATGGCTCCTCCATACCCCCTGAGTAAGTAAAACCTGGTGTGTGCGTTATAGGGGCCAGGTCGTGCTGTGGCGCGCGAAGACGGGTACGCCGATCCGTCAGCCAATGCGCCCACTCCCACATCAGGCAACGTACCGGCTCGGATAGCGGTCTGATGGTGGGTGTGGGTGAGAGAGTGAGGTCGACAGCTCAGCGAATTTTCCTCGCTATAAACAATCTGACGCGCTTGAAACTATCACGGTGCGCTAAAAGCCGTGGCTTGGAAGGTTGCCAACTGACGGGATAACTCGGACCGCCTGGTCAGCCCAATTGTGTGTTTTGTGTGTAGTGGCTGACTGGCGGACTGAGAGTCAGGCTGCAATGGCTCCTTCTTACTGTGGCCTTTATGGCACTCCCACTCCGTGGGATCCGAGCCAGGTGTGGTGGTAGGCCCAGGGGCGGTTTCGGCCGCGCCAGCCACCTGCACTTTTTCCCATCTCCGTTCTTCTTGACTCTGTCTTGATACCGGGCTCAGGTGGGGGAGGAGAAGAGAGTGCGGTAGCTGCAGCGCAAGGCTACTATCACTTAAAACTAATTCACGCGCAAGTCACCGTCCCTGCACCACCTGGTGTGGAGCATACGGTGGACCTCGTCGAAATCGACGGTCGAACTGTCATATGCAGGTGATAGCACCACATAAAATAATGCCTTATGCCGTGTCACATACTGAGCCCAATCCGTTTATTGGCTGCATGACAGGCCAGAACCGTTGACTACTGACTGCAAGAGAGAAGAAAGAGTGAGGCGGAAAAATGGAAAGTACATTCTAAGGCTCCATCAGCACACTCTTCACTATACTGTGAACTAGACCGGCTAGAAGTCATAACATTAAGGCTTCTCATCTGACGGAATATCTCTCTTCTCGTGGGAGTGACTGAGAATCAGACTGCAGAACCTCCCTCTCAGTTTGACATTAATGACAGTCTCACGGAAATGGGATCCTAGCTGTCTTCAAAAGAAACGTAGTGCACTTTGAAGTGGACGTGGCGGGGAGGGGAGGTTCTGTGTGGCACACGCTAACTGGCCGTTTTAACGTTGTCCGTGCTTACGTCCAGGCCAGATCTCGTTGACATTTGCTTGCAATCGGAGCAGGCTGGATGAGGGAAGGGATATTGTGGTAGACGCCGCGCAAATCTGCTTCACTCTTAATTAATTCACGCACAATTTAACATTGCTGCTGCCAGTCCGTGGAAGACTCAGCCTGAGGACGATGTTCACCTCTCTGATCTCAGGGTGGAAGAACCATGATTTAGGATGCTCGAAGGGAGACAACGCGTTGCTTTGTGATGACAGCGCGTCTGTGCAGGCAGAAGTGGATTCTAAAACGCATTAACGGTCATTTTCGGCTCCGTGGTCTAACGGGGAGGGAGGGTGTGTGAATGATTGTTGTCATGCTGGTTACTAGACTTGCTCTGTTTGTGAAAAGTTCCGACTGCAGTGGGCGTTTGACGGGCATCGGTAAAACGCCATTGCCAATGCACGGGTAGCGGCCGCAGGCACTAATTGCTCTTTAGTGCCCGCATAACAGACGGTTTGACCTAAATTAGCGCCAAACATGCAGGAGGTAAGTGGGACTGTTGGTGAAACAGCTGATGATTACCATACCCCATGAAAAAGTCGCAAAATGTTCGAATGTCAATGACAACTGTTCTATCCCTCTTACGTCCTTGGGGCCTTCACCTAGGTGTATCTCCAGTTGTAGTTACTGAACTGAACGACTAAGTTAACATCCCGGGCATTGACATAGGTCTCATGGACAAAGGTCCTCTATCAACAACGCGAGAGGTTTTTAGATTGCTATTTCGTGGGTGTACGCTAAGTCACATTCATGATACGCACGATAAGAAATAATGGAGTAGCGATACCTGCATAGGCTAAACGAGCCACAGGCATCGACTAGTGACCAAAATCGATAAATTAATTCTTAAAGCGCTACCGCTGGGGTAGTGAACCCCTAGGGCTAAATAGCTGTCTACACGTGCCACAGCCGCGACAGGAGAACCAATTTACGTGCATCAGACTGCATAACGGTGGCTCGATTATGGCCTAGGTACCATACGATGCGCATTGAGACGGCGACATTGCAGTCTGGGTGTCACGGGCGAACCAAATTATCCAAATTACGATCTACAAGACGTCGTGATATATTACAGCGTGTTAGATTTCCCAAATAATGTCATTTCCAATACCCTTGGACTGCCGAGACCCGAAAACAGCCTAGCTATCAAGCAAATGTTAGCGACATGTTATATGTGACTTTGACGTGGTTACAGTGTCGATGGGACTTCCTTCAGCCGAAAACACAAAACATAATCTCAATGCTTGATAACTGATTGTTATGCCAGAAATGACCGGCAGTTCCCTGTGTGCTATTAACCACCAAAAGTTTTTACAAGAAATTTTCCACTTGTTTTTAGAGCCAAGGTATGCGGTGAGTTTATTGGTAAAGCCTAGGAGCTGGGGCCTTGGAATGGGAGCAGGGAGAGAGGTCACTGGCTCAGTACATTTTCCTTACTGCAAACAATTTGAAGCGTGGCTTGGTAGGTTGCCCGCCGACGGACCACGCAGTCCGCTCAGTGCGTATTTGTGTACAGTGGGAGATCGACAGGCAGACTGCAATGGCCCTATGGAGCTCACACTCCGTTGGCATGCGATCCAGGTGCGGTGGCACGCTTGGGTGTCGTTCCGGGCGCACCAGCCACCTGCGCCTTCTCCCATCTCCGGTCTTCTTGACTTGGTCATAACACCGGACGCAGGTGGGGGAGGAGGAGAGCTACAAGGCAAGTCTACCTTCAATATAATCTCATTCACGGGCAAGTCACCGTCCCTGTGCCACAATGTTTTGGAAGCACACGGTGGCAATCTTCGAGACTGATGATCGATCTACGCACTCACAAAATGGTACCCTGTGGACATGCTTGACCAAACCAGAAATCAAACTGACTCGTGGCATGCGTTTATCGTATTGCGCTAGGTCCTCACGCGCTCATAATTACTGTTGTATATGCCGATTATAGTAGGCCTCAGATATAAACCTTCGTTTCGCCAAACCCCATCAGGTGGTTGACAGCTTCGGACAGTGTGAGAGAGGAAAGCGCATGTGGCATGCGGCGCCTATTGTTACTCCTAACTGGACGTGGGTTTGAATCTATCACGACGCATTATTAGTCAGGAAATTGGTGCCATCCTAGAACCAAGAATCAATGGCTCTTTTCGTATTTGCTCTTTATAGCATGCTCATCTCATTGATGTCTCATTTAATATTAGGTAAACTTGGGAATAGAACTGGGTGCTTAAAGAGGGTTATGATTTACAGCTGTTTCAATCATGCCAAGATGCCGACTTTTTAACAAGCTTCATTCTACTCACTTGCAAAATGACTACCTTTATAATATGAGGACTTTTTGTCATTGATTTTTGACGCTCCTTAAATTCCTGCATATTTTATAGCAAAACAGCCACTTAAATATTCATGTTTGCACACATTTCGTAGACGAGTACATCAGCTTCAATGTTTGGACTGCAAGAGAGGGTATCATTCGGTTGAAGAAAGCTGTTTCACTTGCGAAAAAGTTGTGAAATCGGCTTGCACTCCATGCTTTTCGTTTGAGTAAATTTACAAGTTTCTCTATATTATGCAGACGATGTCATACAGGACCGAAAAGTTTGCGATGGATGTTGACCATGTTATAAACTGTATTAGCAATATTAATTAATAGGCAGATACGACAGTTCAACCATCGTATTCCAACGTATGCTACATGGAAGGGTGATGCAAAGACGGTAACTTGCGCGTGATTTAGTTTAAAGTGATAGTAGACTTGTGCTGCATCTAACACACCCTCTCCTCCTCCCCCACATTTGCCCGGTGCCAAAACAGAGTAAAGAAGAACAATGATGGGAAATACAGTACTTTATGAACGAACATTTCATGGTTTTGAAAATGTTCCTATTTAAAAACTTCATTTTAACCCAAAATTTGCGCATATATATATATATATGGCGCATAAACCACGCGCAATTATTACCAGAGTGGAGCAGGATGCTGTCAAGAGACTGAGAGCTGACACAAATATTGTGATACTACCAGCGGACAAAGGACGTTCTACAGTCGTCTTGGATAAGACCGACTATATTCAAAAGGCCAACAACCTGCTGGAAGACCGACAGGCATATCTTCGATGAGAGGGTGAACCGATGAAGAAGCTCATGATGCAGCTAGACAGAACGCTTGCCGATATGCAGACAAACAAAGAAATAAGTAAGTCGGTAAGACTGGCTATAAAACCATCAGATGCGGCCGCAGCAAGGTTCTACGGATAACCAAAAGTACACAAGGCCGATATTCACCTCCGTTTACTTGTGTCATTGCGTGGTGCACCAACATTCAATCTGGCTAAATGGTTGTTCCGACACCTGAAGTCTCTCACCTCCGGCGCAGTCACAACTGTCACTTCAGCTACTCATTTCCTGGAACGGCTCAGGGGGATGCGACTCACCGCAGACGAGGTCATGGTGTCATTTGATGTCACCTCTCTCTTCACTTCAATCCTGCAGGACTTAGCAGTCAAAATGGTAAGCGAAATGCTGGAGAAACAGTACGATGATGCAGGCGAGTCGGTGAAGCGGGGACATCTTGTCCAACTATTAAAGAAGACGTACTTCACCTTCGAGGGGACCATTTACGAGCAGATCAGAGGGACGCCAATGGGATCGCCGCTCTCGGGCTTAATCGCTGAGGCAGTTCTCCAAAAGCTTGAGACTCTGTTTTTTCGCAAACTGCAGGCCAACGTTTTGGACTCGATACGTCAACGATACCTTCGTCATCATCAAATCGAAGAATTCCATTTCGTCCTGAATTCCGTCTTCCCGGACATCCAATTCACAATGGAGGCCGAAATTAACAACCAACTGCCATTCCTGGATGTTCTTGTCCATCGAAAAACCAACGGGCACATAAAAGCTACGGTTTATAGGAAGGCGACCAACACACGCCAAATCTTAAGTAACCACAGTAAGCACCCGTTGTGCCACAAACGCAGCTGTGTGCTAACTCTCTACAGAAGGGCAGAAACACATTGCAGTGAGTCGGACGACAAAAGGGCAGAACTCCGCTACCTCCAGCGCCTTTTCATGGCCAACGGGTACCCTAGTAACTTCATCGAGCGCAGCAGGCTGGCCAAACCAAGACAAAATCTGGTAATAGAACAGCCAAACGTCTGGCGTGCACTGCCATACATTGACGGCATCTCTAAGGCAGTTTCCCACCTCCTCAGACCGCTGGGGATCGGAATCGCCCATCGACCGGATTCAACCATTCGGAATCTAGTTATGAGACCGAAATCCCCCCTTCCACGAGGTGAGACGTCAAAAATCATCTACCGGATCCAATGTGACTCCTGTGAAGTTAACTACGTCGGAGAGACAGGGAAGCGGTTGCAGACCCGTGTTACCGAACACGTGCGGGCAGTGAGGAGAATGGACCCATTGTCCCTGGTGGGGGAACACTGTACAAACTCTGGGCACACGTTCGCCTTCCAAAACGCCGAAATCCTGGGTCGAGGAAATGACCGCGTAACCAGGGAAACAATTGAAGCCGCGCACACGGAGCCTACGTCGAGCAACCGCTGTGTGTAGCCCTTCCGGCAGCCTACCAGGCCGTCCGGGCGCAGCTCATCGAACGTAAGAGCAAACACGGAATTAGGCCAAACGTGAATTCCACCGCGAGAGAACCTAGGACGGATATGCACCTAACCACGCCACAATTCGGGGCCGACGAAGGCGCAGTCATGATTAACGCCGCATCAATTGTTACCCCGAAAGACGAGGAGACATGCACTCAGGACACAAACATAACTATCGACCCAGGGCGCCAATTAAGGTCAATGCGGACACAGATAATGGCCACCCCCCTCAACGGGAGACATGTCAACTGACAGCAATTTCCTCCTCCCCCCATTCTTCACCCCGCTTCCTGTGTGTATGCCGGCAAAGAACGCCAAAGCCAATTAAGGACTCCCCCACCCCGTCCTTCTTTAGTGTACACTGTTAAGGTAAACCTGTACAATCAACCCTGTGCTACAAAATGGCTATGAACCCTATAAATACTGTGAGACGCGGTATGACACTCACCTCCAACGATGGAAGCTTGTATGCTATTGAAACGTCAGGAAAATACACCTATAGTCCCTGAGATCGCCTTTTCTTCTCATTTACGTCCGGGGACACGCATCTTCGCTTCTATCAGAAATATTTTCGGGTGCGAAGCGCTTGAGTCAGCACGACGTTGAAACCTTGCCCTTCGTTTGTCATCTACGTACGCGCAATTACAGTTCATCCACAGATGCCTTGACAACTACGTGCTTCCGAAGAGCTTGTATTACAGGCCACCGGTGAACACAAGTCTGGCCAAACGGTGGGTGATGCAACACGGCAGGCGAATGATACGGGCGCTCCTCCAGGACTGCCATCTTCGATTGCGGAAATAAAACGGGGTTTTGAGCCAAGCGGTTGCTTAGTGCGCTGAACTCATTGGCGAAGATGGAACTACACTTTTGCGACAGGTGATAAGTAGACGAGCCAGAGAATTACGGGCAAAACGAGATGCGGATCTGGCGGATAAGCTTCGAAATATAAGCCACTCACCTGAGGAAGAGACTGATGTCCTAGTCCACAATCTGTCCTCTAAACAGTTGACGCCTGGACAGCTGAAGGTTCTGAGTAATGAGACTTGCTTCAATACCACAGATGCCGATCCGGTTAACCTCGTTGCCACAGTCGAATCAATTCTCAAACAAACCGGGGAATCCGATGAAACAAAAACACCTTGTTCGGCAACAGGTACCGCCTTGGTAATGGCGCATAAACCACGCGCAATTATTACCAGAGTGGGCAGGATGCTGTCAAGAGACTGAGCTGACACGTACTGTGATACTACCAGCGGACAAAGGACGTTCTACAGTCATCTTGGATAAGACCGACTATATTCAAAAGGCCAACAACCTGCTGGAAGACCGACAGGCATATCTTCGATGGGTGAACCGATGAAGAAGCTGATGATGCAGCTAGACAAACGCTTGCCGATATGCAGACAAACAAAGTAGTAAGTCGGTTACCAAAAGTACACAAGGCCGATATTCCCTCCGTCCAATTGTGTCATTGCGTGCACCAACATTCAATCTGGCTAAAATAGTTATATATATATATATATATATATATATATATATATATATATATATGTATATATAGGGGTATACTTGCCCAGGCATTCAGACATGAAACTCTCGCAAAAGCCTGCTTCCTGACATGATAATGGTATCGTTGACTTTAGTATGAACAATAATTTTTATGCCAAACGCTCTTAAGTAATTGCTTTAAATCGTAAAGACAGTACAGAATTTTGGTTGAAAATTCATGAGATAGCAAATCTACCCTATGCCAAATCGGGGCCTCTGCTGGATTAGATGGATGAGGTGGGGACGGGTTGTATGTGACACGTGGTGACAAACGGCTTCAGTTTGTAAATCTACTGCGCCACACCTTCCTCCGGTCATATGAACACTCCTTTACCATCCATGCGATTTGGTAGCGAGCTGCTGCGAAATGCTGCACCATTTCCATAAGTTACCACTGCTGCTGCCCTAGTCTGTAGGTGGGACACGCAGAATACTTCATCACTTGCTACACCCAAACTGCTAGCTGAAATTCCCATCCATCTAGAGCGTAATCAGTGAGGTTCAAACCGTTCGGTCCCTGCATTGTGCAGCGCTGAGAGACATACCAATCTGATGTCCTTTCAGAAGTAACCCTTAGGCTAAAGCGCGCCTGACAGTGCCTCACATGGAATCTTTGTACTGCCCTCTGTGTCCCTACCTTTTATATTCCTCCCGAGTAATTTTAGTCGTTTGGGTAGTTATGATTCCACTCCCCCGAGCACTCCACTCCACTCCACTCCGCTCCACTTCCACGAGCGATGTTCGATGTTTGCCTCAACACGGGAGCCAAATCAGAGTGCAGCAGGTCACATAACAAATTCCAAACATGGGGATGCGCGTGCCCAACATGGGCACGCGAAGGTGCAGGCTCATGCCGCACCAGCATGGTGGGATGTGATTCATCTGCACTTGAATACGCCTCCGGTCTTCTTGACAATTTCTTGACACCGAGCACAGACGGGTTGAGGAAGAGAGAGTGTGGTAGATGCCGTGCAAGTCTACTATCACTTTAAACTAATTTTGTACAGAAGTCGCCGTCCCTGCAACACCCATCTGTAGAGCAAACGGTGGACATCGTCGGACTACGGCGGTCGAACTTTCGTGTTACTGGACATGGTCGTGCTCGTAACATTGATTAATAAAATATGCATTTAAATGTCTTGCATTTCAGAATTGAATGATCTTTTGCATGGTTAGAAACCAGCAGATGCAGGATAGTACCCATTTGTGTAATCTCTGTTGAGGATAAACCAGTCTCAACAACTCCACGGCTCACCAGTGTCAAGTACGGTTTAATCGGGACCAGATTAGTCCAGCATTCTCAGCTTTTCGTAGCTTTTTGTACCAGGATAATGTGAGCCAAGTGTGATTAAACGTAGAGCTCCTAGTGGTGGTGCCTGGTTGCTCAATTTTTAAGGGCCTTTGCTGCATTAAAACCTCCCGTTTGCTGTCGTTAGTTCGAATCGCACCGCGGCCGTCGAGGTTTTCCCGATTGGGTCAGAGGAAATATTAGTAGAGGATTTTGACAGATGTGAATAATTCGTTTGACATACTTATGAAAAACTCGGTGGGGGGCTCAGAATTCAGGGAGATACTCTCATGCTGACAGGTTTCGTTGTGACAGCGTTCAACCGCTGGTGACAGACACAGGAAGAATTCGCAATGAAGGAACAAGAACACGCATTCAATTACCAGATGCAATGATCTGCCGCCTTCATATTCTGTGTTGCGATTTGCCTGGACAAAAAACTTACCAGTCACGTGGGGAGGATTCGGGTGAGCAAAAGTCCGGGTGACAGCGGGCCGATTTGCCGAGTAATCGTCACGCCAAGATCGACAACGGGGATGAAATCACAGCCATTAACGACTCGAGCACATACTGATGAGCAAGCATCCCATCAACCACAACGATTACCAGATATAGTAGGCATAGTTTTACCTGATAAACATGCCCTTTAAATTCTGCGCCCCTTGTGCCACCAATTAATATTTTATGTGACTGTCTCTGATGCTGAGTTCTATAGAGAATCCGAAACGTCAGGATCGTGTCTACTTCTTCACGACTACTTCCTGGAACTTGCATCTTCACTTCTATCAACAGGAAGAAGTGTTTATGTGCACGGAGAATGAGACGAATTCAAGGCCGATAAGCTCAGCATCAAATGTGAGCGTGGTTGCCGGCCTCGAAAACCTTGCAATGGGCATTGTGCCTTTATACGTGTCTCTGATGATGAGTTCTATAGAGAATCCGAAACTTCAGGATCGTGTCTACTTCTTCACGACTACTTCCTGGAACTTGCATCTTCACTTTTATCAACAGGAAGAAGTGTTTATGTGCACGGAGAATGAGACGAATTCAAGGCCGATAAGCTCGGCATCAAATGTGAGCGTGGTTGCCGGCCTCGAAAACCTTGCAATGGGCATTGTGCCTTTATAAGTGTTGATATGTATGAATTAATAACATCTAACTATAAAAAAGCAAGGTGTGCAGACCAATGATTTTACGGTGCTAAATACAAGCCGGCATTGTTCAAAACTTGAATTTCATTTTTTGGCTTCGGGTCCTAATTGCCCTCATGGGTGTGTCTGTAGGTCGTTCGGGACAAAGGCTGACCGCGTGCGCTTGTTGTTATGGGTTCAAACCCCAGCGTATATGCCGAGTTTAATCACACTTGGCTAGAGCTCTACCCATTCAGCTTACTGCAACGTATGGAATGCACAAATTCTGATACAGTTAGCTGACGGCCCAAGCAGAATTTTCTAATCAATCAACCTAGAATCCACTATATTTCTACCAGACACAATTAATACGTAGAGGGGTTTGGCATATTGGAATAATTGAAAAATCGACAGGGAGCATAGTGTATCAGAATTAGTAAATTCCATACGTTGACGTAGATTGGGTGGGTAGCTTGACTTAAGTTGGAATAAACTCACGACTGCTGCCGGTAGAGCATCTTAGCTCAAGTGGCCAGAACGTTGGCTTTACTCAAACCCTCACTTGCAGTCATGGGTTCGAATCCCACCGAGGCTGCCGAGATTCCGATGATTGGATCAAATGAATGAAATATAGGTTTTTTGGAAGTTTACAGTAAGACGTCCGAGAAATTTTGCTCATCAATTAGTGCTAGCACATTGATGCAGTTCATCTGAAATTCGTAAGGTGATTGAAATCGATGTGAAGGTCATAGTTCCCACGATCCCTAATCGACTGACGTGACCTATCCATGACTTGCGGTAGTCAGTTTATCCACACTGTCAACACTTGCTGTAGTTATTAATTGCAGTTATTAACTGCAGTTATTAATAAGAATTTCGTTTGACTTAACCTAAATACATACGAGGTTATGTGAATAAACTTTCTTTAACAGGGCTATAAAGGTCTTTAATCCCTTTCTCCGTGTCTGAGAATGATTCCTAGTGTGAATATAAAGGTTTTTGGTTTTTACCACACAAGTAACGTTTTTAACAAGAAAATAGGGCGAATCAATGCGACTCAACTCTAGCGCCCACAAAGTATCGATTTTTGCAGTTTCTTAGTTAACAGGAGAAGAGCTCCTGAGTTCTGTTCAATAAAATCCATTTTGTTTTAATCCTAAGTGTTTGAGGCTTTTCTTCCGAAAGACCAGATCTCATCCGTCCAATATTACGCTCACTTTATTTGCAATGGGTAAAAGTTTAAATTAAATTAAACTAAGACGTCCCCCGCCTCCCTTTGCGCATAAACGTGTCCCAATGAAATTGCATAGGACTGAAAGGTTTGGAGTTATTAAGACATCAGATAAGGCTAATGTTATCTCTCATGCCCTAAGGAAATCCCGATTGGGCAGCCAACATAATGTATCAGAAATGATGGACAGCTGGGGAGGGATAACTGGATCCAGGTGAGATTAAACTGACGGCTCTCACCGGTGGGGTTTCGCAGCTCTGGTGTTTTAGAGCTCCAGCTGTTCTGAAGCCTTCCTCTTGTGGGTTCGAATTCAATCTTGGCCACCGAGCTTTTCACAAATGGGTCAAACAAACTAAGAATGCGTTTTTTGGAAACCTCAGTCGTCAACTGTCAGTCAGTCAGTCGTCAGTCAGTCAGTCAGTCGTCAACTGATGCGGGTACTTTCAGGCAATCAGTTGGGCCTACCAATACTGCTAATGTGCATTCATCACAATTTTTTAAAGTAACGGAAATTAATCTGCAGGTAATATCTGCCAGCAGGCATGAAGAATCTCAATAATAACCCCTCCGTTAATTGCCAGACTCAGCTCATATATAGCATCAACAGCTGCTGTTCCCACAGTCGATAACTTACACTTCGGCATACATACGAGGTTATGTGAATAATCGTTCGATGACGGTGCTGGTAAAGTTTTAAGTTACCTTCATCAACTAAGGCATTCGTGTACAGTGAATGATTTCCCTGTGTGCATAAAAAAGGTTTGTGTATTTCACCAAAGAAGTGACGCTTTAAGCGAGGGCATAAGACTAATTAATAAGGTGTACGTAGACTTACTCGAAGTTTCAATTCGAGCTCTGATAAATGCTCTCTTTTTAAAGTTTCCTAACAAACAGGAGAATTGATCCAGAACTCTGTTTTGTTAAGTTTATTTTCTAAAACATGAAAGCTTACTGTTTGGTTTTCGGAACAAACAGAGTTCAAACGATAAATTTCGCACTCACTTTATTCACAAAGTTATAGACGAAATAAAGAGGTCTTTCATAAGACCCCCATCCATTCCTCCTCATTAAACATCCCAATGAAGTTGCAAAGGTCTGATACTTTTTAAGTTAGCAAGGCATTAGATAATTCTAAAGTCGCCTATCACTTGCTCCTAGTAAACCTTCTTAAGGTGCGTGTCCTACCGACTAATGACAGGGTGATAATTATACCACCGGATGAAAACATAAGTATGACCTTCCAGTCCACGCAGTTCTTTAAAACACTCTTGTTGAAGCCGTTCCATAAAGAAAAGGGGGATAATGGAGATCCGGGTGGCGCTATTCTCGGTCGGAAAACGCCAAGTGGCGCGTTCGCAGGCGACAGGCCATTGGCTGACACCGGCCACTTCGTGACGAGTTGGTCAGACGGCTGCGTCTTTCCGAGCCGGCCGTCAGTGCAGGTGGTATTCGAAGGCTGGTGCGCGCGAACGCTCGCTCAACTCTGCAGTGGAATCATGAGCTTCTACTCCAAAGTCTTCAGCCAGAGCTCGTTGGTACCACTGGCAAAAATCGCCAGCGCGCGGACTCGTTCCCAGCGCATCATCTGGGTTACCATCACGGCGGCCATGTTTATGGGCTTGTGCATCTGCATAACTCTGGTCACACTGCAGTACTCCAGACACCAGACTGTCTTCCAACTGGATTACTCGGGTCGCCACACGGTATACGACCAGACTCCGGGTATCACCATCTGCCCGGAGGGCAAGGAGATGCTGCGTCTGTTTAAGCACGCTTCCAGGGCCAACGGCTGGCCGGAGACGAGCGTCAATCCACCCTGGGAGGATCCACCAATTACGGTGGCCTTGTTGAAATTGATTACCGACGCGACAAAGGAACCCCCGGGCGTCATCGGCCATCATCTGCCACCAGGAAAGCTCAAATGGGACACCCAGCACACGGCAAAATCACCCATTTATCGGAGGCTGCATAACTTTTCAGTGCAATTTCGGATTAAACCGGCACACTTGGAGGCTGCCTATCAGATTTTTGTTCTAGAACAGGTATGATTATTTGCTGCAATATGTAACCGTGGTTATGTTTTATTGACGGCTGGGGTATATACTACAAAAAGCAAAATATTTTAACACGTCTTGGACATGTGAACTCTGCTAATCAACTTCCACGGGAGGGTTGACTGTGCAAGGGTCTCTGTGATAGGGAAAACGGAAGGGGGCTGTTATTTTTCAAGATAAACTTGTATAATTCTGTCTTTGTGTTAAATCTTCTAATATGTCATCTGCAGGCTGCAGTAGTTGTTACTTTACAAGCACCAAACTCAATTCCCGATGGGGCTATCTGTCTTACCAACGTGCTCTCTGCAGGGAAGTCGTATTGATCTCTGTTTTTAATTATGTCGCATTGGCTACTTAATTATCGGGAACGCTGTTTAACATTTTTACTGAGTTTTCAGTCCCGTTTGATGCTGTTAATTGTCTTTACTCTCCCAGTTACACTTCCTTTTTCGAAAAGTTCAGCCAAAAGGAATATTGGCCGAAAGGCTATGAAAGTTGACACTAACGCAAATTTGATGTCAGTCAAATTGTACATGATAGATCAATGTTATTACCTTTGCCAACATTTTTTATACAAAATGGGGTTGCAAACAGGCAAGTTATGTTACATAGTCAATTACTATCTAGAAGCGTTGAAGTCAGGATAAATAGGTTGCAGTTGTAGCTCTTCGTTATTCGGCTGATACTTGGATTTATTATAACGTACTATATAGAATCAAGCGTTTCCATGGCAATTTTATATTCTGACAGCTAAAATAGTGGTTTCTCTTGCGAAAGAAGAAATGCAAAATTGCCTTCTAGCACTTCATATTGATTGTTAAAAAATTTCAAAAAAATTAAACGGAGACACTCCAAGCCAATCTTAATTGACGCTAGTGCTATACCCTAAATTGCTCTCCAAATAGAACATGGAATAGAGTAATATTAAGCAGTAAAAATATGAGATAAGCTTAAATTATTGAGACTGATTAAGTCTTTACTGAGAATAATCAGAGTTGTTTTCAATTTAAAAGGCAACTTAAAGACGTAAATTGAAAAAAATCATGTTTTACCTTTCAACATAGGAGCATATTGGTGTAATTTACAGTTTCATGTCAAGATAGTGGCCCGTATGCTTCAAACGACTGGAGATTTGCACATCATTTAAGGGTCCAAAATGTTAGAAACGTAATAATTGTGGTGATAAAATTAAATAACTAATGAAATATGTTTTTTATTAAAAAAGAGGTCTAATACATTTCCCTTTTAACTAAAGCGCTCTTTTACCAGTGAGTTCATCTTCTTGTTCTGTTTGGCGAATTGACTTTCATATTTCGCCTAAAAAGAATTCCGCACGGTAGAATGAACGTACTGATCGAAAGAGACCTGCGTGAATTATTTAAGTAATATCGAACCTTGAACCCTACATAGTGGTCTATTGTCAAAACACTCAAATGTTAGTGCACAGATATAACCACGTTTATATCATACATGCTGGCGGGAGGTTTCTATGCCAACGGACTGATTGACGGTAAAGGTTTGAACTTAAATTTACTCAGTATCTCTGTGCCTCTTATATCGAGGAAATTTGTGATAAGTACCTTGACGATATTGCGGTCCGGAGGATACTGGTAACAGAATGGTAGCTGGTCTCCTGAAACTATTCACCCACGTTTCAACCCGTGGATTGACTCCTTAGTAAAAAAACATTTTTGCTATGTTTTTGGTATCGTTCCTGTTTGGTGGTTGATGGGCGGAGAGGTACTGCTAGCGGTTGGTTTAAATATAATCAGCTTTCAAAACATAAATGTGGCAAATTTGGCCAGTTGATGGCAAACATATACCATTTGAGAGGCCTCTACTTATTTCTGAATTTGAAGAGGATTATCTTTTCGAACACATTTGAGTTTCAGCTAACGTCGAAAAGAGACTTAGCGTTGAAAAATATGGAAGTACTCCACTTTATATTGTCAGTCAACAAAACCTACTATTGTTGGCATACTGGAAGTGCACAGAAATATAAATGCTTTTTTTGGTGTGAGCGTTTCTGATCCCTGTGTGGATAGCGTTTCCATTGCTGAGCCGGGCCTCAGAAAACCCCATGTGAGCTCATTTTACATACTGCCAACACACTGGAACATCAGCAAAACATGGTCTCTGGTGGATTTAAAATATTTCTGTGAGTTATAGTAGCTTCTTTTGCTCAAGAAATGTAAAAAGCACTTTTCATCTGTGTCACCGATTAGAAAGAATTACCTTAATCGGGTTTTTATTATGATCATAGTTCAGCATAACCTTAAAATATTTTAATCACGAAAGGTTTCCAGCTTACGAAGTGACTTCTTTCAGGCCATTTTTAAAACGCAAACTGGATAAAATATAGGATTTTATGCAGTCTGCATTGTTTTCATTTACTTTATATGCTCTTTAACATTCAAATATATTTTATTAAAATGGGAACATCGATATTCTCTCGTTTACTTATTTTGTTGCACTGCAAAGCTGCTTTTAATGTTAACCTTGTATTTTTAAAAAATTTTGTTGATTCCCTAATATTTCCGAACCTGCGCTGAAAATGCATTTGCGCTTATAATTTCAAACTACAGTTAGCATATAATCGATGTGAGGGAATCCACGCATTAACCTAAACTATTAAGCAAATGTAGCTTATCGCTTATGACATTTTGAGGTTAAACCGAAGATATTGCAGTCACGCAATAATGCCGGCCCTTTATAAAAAACCCACGCGGACATCGATGAGAGCGTAGATAGTATACAACTTTCGCATTGATTTATATGACCTTCATAATTCAAATTTATGTCCTAGGAACTAAAAGGATGCCACGATGTCCAGTATTTGGCCTATCTCAAGAAAGGTTGAAATTTATTCTCATTTTTGTCATAGATTAGAAATACTTACATACATAGGGTTGTAATATTGATGATGGTCCGTTATAATCTGAAAATATGTGCATCCCGAAAGGACATCAGTTCATGAATGAGCTTTTTTAGGCTTTTTTAAAATAAATTGTGTGAATTATGGCAACACGTCTGTACAATTGAATTTATATGCGTTTAAACATTTGTATATATTTTTGAAAAACCTGCACCCAAATATTTTTTTAACTCCTTTGGTAGTATATTATGTCATGCTTAAATTTATACTTAAACACTTTCTAATTCCTGAATAATTTTGCTTTCTTCCTACATTTTCATTGCCAATTTAGTGTCCTTTCCGTCTAAATAAATGCATGCATTTCCGTAAGCTATTAAGAAGATTTCGTCCAGACCTCATAAATTTTGCACTGTCTTGTTATTGTTTAGCATGATTCGGAAATATTTCCATCCCACAATGATGAGAACTTGGAAGAAACTTGCTGCAGGTCCCTCTTCAAAGACAACGGCGCAATTCATGGGCATTATTCGAATGGGTTTCATTGGACCTTAAAATCATGTCATAAATATCTTTTCTTATATTCATTAGGTTTAAGTTGAGGTTTTTTAGTTTATATTTGAAGAAATAAAAATACATTTTCAATTGCTTACTAATTTGAGTGCATGACTTTACGTTTTTTCTTAAGCATAATGAACTACGTGTTGTATACTTTCCATATGAGGAAGGTCATAATTTTTGTCGAAGGTAATAAGATGTTATATAGGGCACAACATATATTTCGTTGTTCGTGTTTTTAGGTGCAAACCTTCCAGGTAGGAATAATAAAACGGTTCATACGATGATATATGAATGGACACTTCATAGTCTTAAAAATCTCATAAATGCAAATATTTTTCGTAAAGTTAACCAGTTTTCTAGTAAAATTTAGAGACGCAATTCTCTAACAAACGATTCAAAGTTTGAATATGTTGGAACAGTTTTTTTACATAAAAATTAATTACTAAGGAAAATAAACCTCAATACCGAAAAATGCGTGCTACTTACAGTCTTATTTAAGCCCTTATTTTAATCAAGACATAGTTTGAAATTCGGGTGAAAATTTCATGTGACAGGTCGTCTACCGTAGCTTTTCATCTCGAGGTTAGGTATTTATAAAATTCTTCGGTGGGTACAATAAGGTATTTTCATGCCACACTACTTGTCACTGAAGCTTTTCTCGCATCATGAAAATAAATTGAATATCACATCATACCAAGCACTGATATCGTCCACCAATTTTACCATTCTTCGTCACACATTTAGAATTGTATTTGGTTAGCAAAGGATTTTGGCAGATTTTAATAATTCAATCGACCGACTTGTGAAAACCTCGGAGGCCTTGGTGGAATTCGAACCTTAGCTAGCAAGTGAAAGGCTTTAGTACAAACGATGCTCTAGCCAAGTTAGCTTCAAAGCCTCCCCTGGGAGTCGTGAGTTAAATTAGGCGGAACTCACCAAGAGAAACTGTGAAACTGTTAGATTATACACCATTCTGGCAGTAAGGATAATGGCTAAAAGTCTACTCACCTGCATGAAAGAGCCACATAAGTTTTGACCCACCAGTTGGCTTCCTAGTAAATTCTGCATTTTCTTTAAATTACTGAAGATACTTTCCTCAAACATAAAGCGGTCACCTTGAGTAAATCAATCTAGACTAAGCTTTCGAAGCACGGACCGATTAAATCCAGAGTATCGACTACTTTCTGAGAAAATTAAATAAGCAGAAATTTCAAAACTGAAATATCCTCCAGAAAGCACAAGAGGAATGCTGAGTGATCCGTTGATGGGTCAAAACCCTCCGAATACAGATTATACTAAGGTCAGGAATGGCGTCAATTTTAAAGCTGGAAGAGGGAGGACCGATTGCTATCTCGAACATTGTCCTAATCTGACTTCTCGTAAGCATCGCCACCACGACCAGCACAGCCTGTGCACAGACCAATTTATGCTCTCTCTCACATCTAATAAAATTAACGGCTGGCGCATGTCTTGTGAGTTTGCATACGTGGTGGGCCGCTGGCACCGTCGCATCCATCAGTGCGTGTAATAGCTACGATTTCCCAACTGGTACCGCTGCTAGGCGCAGAGACGGCTGAGCGATCCGGCTCATCCAAAGTACTGCTATGACCAGTATTCACTCATGCGTTCTGCGCGAGCAAAATTACTCTCCCTAGACAAATTAGCAACAGTGAAGTGGTAGGAGGCACCAGTGCGTCTGCGGACGGCGTGCAGAACAGTGAAGCAGGAGTTAAGCAGCCCAAAATGCAGCCAATGGTCACCTCTGGTTGCGGATATGGCCAACTGCGTCTCCGTGAACAGGGTTGCATGCAACTGTAATGCTGGTTAATTCACTGTCATTTGTGTCCATAATGATCTCGCTGTTTTTTTCCCACGTGGATACCCTTTCCGTGACTCCGCCCAAAGCAGGAAATGAGAGCAGGTATTCCCGGTCATGTGAGTGGATCTATCGACCTTCGCATCTGGCGCTAAATCATTCGCTCTAGTCTTTTTTATATGATTTGTCCATTACTTATTGTATTAGCTCAGACTTGCTCAAAGATGGTGGGTCCTGAGAAATAACTCATAGTTCGTTCTTCTTGCAAACATAGGCCATGAATTGGGTTCAGAGAAGATCATCAAATGTCCCAAACGTATGTAATTGGTTCAGTCAGTCGAAAAGTTAGCAATAACGAAATTATCAAGAATCAACTGATTTTCTCACTAATGCAAGAGGGTGTTTTCGCCTAAATTTTTGCAGCAGCAGAGTGACTCACTGAAAACAGCTATGCACACGCAGCGTAGGAAGTTTAAACTATTTTCAAAATGGCGAAAGTCACGAAATAGAATAAAATAAAATAATAAAATAATCATATGTCCTACATTTTAACCTGACATTATTTTCGGTCTATCCTGTTAGGCTTATAGCATCAGTTTGGAAAATATATGCAAAATAAAATGTTAAATTATAGTTTAAAGAGTCTGAAATTTGTTTGTTTTCTAGTATTCTCAGGGTTCTCGTTCGTAAAAAAGGTTTTTTTCGAAAGGAAATCGTACTGTGCATCGTGGCCGCATTTGGCAAAACACTTTTTCGCCAGTTGTACATTCAAGCATATAGACAAAGTTTCCAGACTCGAAAGATACCATTTATTCTCCAGCTTTTGAGAATTTTATAAGGAAATATTCTTAATTTCGCCACCTTGAGGGCATGGCCCAAAAGGCTTAGATCGTTTATTCGTGCGTTGTCAGTAAGTACTCAGTTTACGATCAAAGAAGATGGCAGCAATAAGTTCCTGAAATTAATTCTGCTGTCGTCAGAATTTTAGTTATGAATTCCCACTTTCACATTAAAAAACACATGTAGCATTACCTATCATAATTATTCGGGTGTTTCAAGCCCTTTGAAAGAACTTACATAATTCTGAGCCCCGCAGGTGCCCCACAAGATCAGTTTCATATGCACAACATTTGAGCTGACATCAAGCGAGCCAGAGCTTCCTTGGTCGGACCTTGAAGTGGAGATCTCCCAGGACATGAACACCGCAGCCATCGCCACCAACACGGTCAACGCAGAGACCCCCCGTGGTGCCACCTTTACCATCATCACTCACGAGCGTGGTGAGCTGCCCTTCAGTGCCTACGATCGCAGCATCCATAACATGATCACCCCAGCCACACAGATTTCAATCTACTTCTCAAAGTCCGTCACTCGACGCATCAACACGGCCCGAAATCCCTGTCATGAAGGCATCGACGCCATTTGGATGTCCAGCACTCGGGTCCGTCCCGAAGAAGCCAGCAATACTACGTCGGCGGTCGTGGCAGCAGCACCAGCGACAGCGACCGCCAGCACAGGTGTCCGCTTCCTGGACTTTCTCGATAGACGGCGACTGAACTTGAAAAAACAGCGGGCCTGGCCCACCGCCAACTTGCCCTACTTGCAGACCGAGTCACTCAGTCCGCCCGCCCCCAGCTTGGGAGCTTCCGTGTTGCAGAATGTCTTTGGAGTTGGATCCAAGGACGCCCAGGACGGCAGCGGTGGTGTTGGTGGCGGCGGCGGAGGCGGCGGTGTCGATCGTTCACTGACGGTGCGCCTATTCAATACGGAGTTGTTGTACAGCCGAGAAGCCTGTGGTTGGGCTTTGTGCTGTCACAAGGTGGCCCGGAATTGTAACTGCACCTGCTCCATGGACTGGTTACTCTCCACCGGCACCTCCAACTGTCCGGCCATGGAATGTGAGAAGAGCGAGTGCACTGACTCACCCATCCTCTATGATCAGTGTCCCATGCCCTGTGTGACGGTGAAATTCATCAAACAGAACTCCCTCGTTATTGGTCCGGCGGACTCTGGCCTGCCGAGTAATGTCTCCCTGATGAAGTTGCTGCGCAGTGAGAACGTGCAGGTGGCCACCGAAGAGGAGATTTACTCACTGGCTAAGCTCTTCTCTGAGATTGGCGGTCTCTGCTCCCTCTTTATTGGCTTTAGCTGCATCTTCATCTTTGAACTGATCGAGGCCATGCTGCTGTTCAGGTCAGACAAGCGGGGAATGCGAGTGATGGCCCGTCAGACGGAGAAGCCACCGGTTTACTGCTGTGCGAGCGAGGCAGCCTCCGCACCGACGAGAAACGGTTGGCGAAGAAAGAAGCGTGCCATGGGGGCGCTGGAGGAAAACTGTGTTAGGAAGTCCGTGGCCAAGGCGGAGACGGCTTATAGGAATGTGGACGCGGCGAGTTGTCAGGGGGACAAAAGGACTCCCGAACAGGAACGGAAGGAGACCGTGACGATCACGGTAATGATGCGCACGAATCCAGCACATAAAAATAGCATGGCTTCAGTTTCTGAAAATGAAGTTGCGCAGTCGGCCGTAGATACTCTTCCAATGGCGGATTCACAAGGTGAGTTCTGGGGAACATTTTTTTAGAGGACAAGATGGCATTCATAGTGGCGGGCATACATGACAAAGAATGCGGTTAGTCTGATACATAACGGTTTCCGGTTTATTATGTCCCTATTCATACAAGCATAACTTTGCACAAAGCAAGCTAAAATCCCAACCACACAATTATCTAACAAGCTTAAGTAAGCAACTTTGTCTACATACGGATCAATGTGTGCCCATTCCTGGAACGTCTGATTTTTTAGCCTCATAAACTGCAGACTAACACTGTAAACATCAAACTAATAACCAGGATAGCATTCACAGATAGGTTTCTGTGCGCATTTTGCCTGCAAATTACAAAAAATGTACTCTTTTCGTTTTTGGGGACTTTTGGTTACAGCTAGCTAATATTTCGTGTAGTTAAAAGTGCAGGTGACCATTTGCTCGAGCATACCTGATGACGCTTAAATAAAACCACTGTAGTTTATTTAAGCGGCATGAAGTACTGAGAAAGAGATGCAATTAGCGTTCAAAAATCCTGAATATTTCAAATTTATTGGATGGTGTGAAAAGAAAATTGAGGAAACGGGGAGTGGAATCCAGAAAAAAACAGCTGCTGCCACCTTGTTTAATCAACACTGGCTGCCGGAAGCGAAAGAGTGCCACCGTGCACAATGTCCAAGTGGCCTACTGATCGGTTTCAATTGAGCACTCAATGTCATTGGACACGGCGAATGGTGACCAGCATAGGTTTATCATTGTCCACCACAGGCCAAGGGTTTGTGTGAGATTGGCAGTTGTCTGTTTGGGACGTAATAGATGGAAGTCAGTTATGGACCTACCTCGCCACTTTATCCAAAATATGGCTGTCTGGTAGACCTTGCTTGTGTGGGACCTCTCGCTATCTCACACACGTGAGATTTAAGTCGTTTAACCACCTGATGTGTGAAATCCTGGTGCTGTGTTCGGGGGCCAGGTCGTGTACGTAGAACACCTAGACGAGGTCACCAGCAGCTGCGCCCGCTTCCGCATCAGACAACTGACCGGCTCGGACGGTGGTCTGATTGTGGTGGTGGGAAAGAGAGTGAGGTTGACAGCTCAGTGCATTTTCCTCACCATAAACAATCTGATGCGCTTGAAACTATCACGGTGCGCTAAAAGCCATGGCTTCGAAGGTTGCCAACTGACGGGATAACTCGGACCACATGGTCAGTCCAATGTGTGTTTTGTGTGGAGTGACTGACTGGCTGACTGAGAGTCAGGCTGCAATGGCTCCTTCTTAATGTGGCCTTTATGGCACTTTCACGCCGTGGAATCTGAGCCAGGTGTGGTGGCACGCTTAGAGGTGGCTCCGGCCGCGCCAGCCACCTGCGGCCTCTCCCGCATTCGGTGTTCTTGCCATTGTAATGACACTGGGCTCAGGTAGGGGAGGAGGAGAGAGTGTGGTAGATGCAGCGCAAGTTTTCTATCACTTTATACTTAATCATGCGCAATTCACTGTCCCTGCACAATCCTTCCTTGGAGCATACGGTGGACATGGTCGAACTACGACGGTCGAACAGTCGTGTCATCGAATTCTTGTGTGAATGTGCCATGACAGACAAGAGACGATGGTTAATAATTTTGATTGATGCTTTTATTTTCGTCCGTAAACCTCCGCTTTTGACCCTCTGAAAGGCGTGGAACCTTATACATGAGTCTTTTCGCGGAATTAGCAGTTTGTGTGTAAGGGTAGATGAAGCGGACAAGAAATGTCAGCACCTAGTTATTAATAAGCCATCATGTCTCAACGACAGTTTTACTCCGACGACATTATCGTGGTAGATGTTTAGTACGAGTATGAATAGGGAAGTGATGGGTTGGCTTATCACAAAATTGGAGACAGGCATATTTCAGTTTGAAAGAAGTGGATAGAAATGGACAGAACATATTGCAAATGCTTCAGTTTTCTGATGTTCCAACCAGACACCCAACACCAGATTTCTCCAGATGAAACGACTGATAAACTGGGTAATTTACCTGTTTTCTTTCTATTATATATTAATATGTTCACATAGAGCTGAGAAAAGTATGCATTCTTAGCAATTTATAATGAATAAGAAAGAGGTTCTTTTGAAAAAAATACATATTTGTATATTTTCGTCTGACAAGGGGCTGGTGTCATCAGCACAAACTTTCATGAGTAAAACTTGGTTTCTTCGAAGAAACGCTTCTTTCTTCGCATCTATCACTGTTTTAAATGACAAAGACGAGACATTTATTATTCATCTTTTATAATGCGGTTGGTTTGATCATATCACGTCTTTGAACTGTCTGTTTAGTGTTTATTTGTACAAGCTTTTTTACGATCCAGTGTTGATTTTTCATAAACCTGAGACACCCACAGAAAAAAAAAAAATTCAATGACCAATCTCCTGAATGATTAACGAAAATTCTGAGCTGTTATCTCGGTTGGGAAGGATAAATTAAGTGTCTTTAGTTTATTTAATTAGTTTATTATTTTATAATTAACGCCTGTGGTAATTCAGACGCGCCAGTATGCACGATCATAAATGAATACCGTTTCGGCAGCCTGCAGAATCCGCATTCCGTAAAATATTACCACATTTAGAGCTTACATTTAATTAATTTTTGATCTCTCTGTCAATTCAAATAGGTTTTTTTGGAAAGCTGTGCTAAAATATCATTCCATCAATGCATTGAGAGGAAACTTCTCTCCTTTTTAAATTTTATTATTGACGAAAAGCCAAATATATCTGTTAAAATATAATTTCCATTTACGGATTACTATGCGCCAAACCTGTCATTTCATTTGCATGCTTTCCGTATAAGGCAAATCATACATTCCTCTGTACCCTTAGGAAGATGCCAAATTGTGTTCACAGAGGTTTGTAATGGATGTGGATAAGCTTACGCGCATAGAAAGGTTATTTATAAACGGAGAAACGTGATATTATTTGAAGGTATGTTGTATGATGTTAGAACCTTATAATTATACATTTCTTAAAAACATAACAGCGTTTAATTAAGATGAATGTGGAGGAGGCCATGTCTGGGCATGAAGGATACCTTTTATCATTTTGTCTATAAAATATAGTTGAATTTATTTGGGCATCTAAAGAAAATTATCAAGATGATTGTTTATTATGCAATCTTCTCCCATCAATTTTGGTTTGTGCAAGCGCCCGAAAGAACTGCAATCAAAACGCGCATCCTGTTATGTCTGATTTGAAAATGTATTATATTGCATGATAATTGGTGTCATAACCTCACTTAAGCAATCTTTTCTTATCGAACAAGCAGTTCAGAATTTCGGTTAATATTTAATCACTGACTGAACGAACTCGCAGGAACGTTTTCGCTGACAGTATGATTAAGGCTTAGTTCCAACTTATTCATCTGTCCCTATTGTCACCTGACTTGAGAAATCCACCTAATGCGTTAACTTAAGCGCATGATCGGACGAAGCGTACCACTCTTATCTCAAATAGAAGTCCAAAGCCTTTAATCCACCTCCTACTTATCTCAACTAGCTCAAACGACCGAGATCAAATCTGCCACTAGGGCAGAACTCAGCTGGGATGTTCTTAAACAATCAGTAGGATTACCAGAAACTGGGCTGAAAACAACAGGTTTTTACGGGAAACATATTCTGCAAAGCAGAGTAGAAACTTACAGCCGGCGCCATTTGCCGTAGAAAGGCATTTAAAGGATGTACGATACAAAATATTATGTCAAAACATTAATCTGTTCTCTTTCGTTTTCCTGACTGCCTCAAATGTACTGAAGAGTATGTGCATTTATATTAAATTCTAGGTATAAATCTGGACCACGGTTTGCCATTCAGCTGGCATCAGCATGTTAAAACACCTAAGTTTTAGGAATTTGCTGTAGAGCTTTATTCACCTAAATTGTAGTCATATAAGATGTTTTTCCCAAACTTCTGCTAAGCGTGAACCACTGTGCTGGCAAATTTGACGGGTACAGCGATTACCAGCCAACATTCATTTATCAATCGTTGCCTCACGTCAGCTTATGTGTGTGAGTTAAATGGACAGTTGTCTTCTTGTGACATGATAGATGCTCTTCAGTTTTGCATCCTCTTTCCCACCAACCTATTTGGAACTTTAACTGTCCGGTAGACACTGTCTGTTCGTGTATTCAAATTCGTGTGTAAACAGTCATTATGCTGTTGTCCTACTCAGAAGACCTCGTCTTTCGACAATCTGCAGATAGTGTAAACTTACAGGTTAGACATTTTGCGGAACTAGCTGTCTAGGTGTAGGAGTGGATATGGAGGAAGAGATAAGTGAGCAGTATGTTATTGTTTAGTCTTCCTGTTCTGCTGATGTACTAACTGTGTTTGTGGTGTCTTGGTGGTTTTTGGTTTGGTAAGATGGTTTATTAAGAGTGCAGTAGGGGAGCATTGGGTCCGCTTATCCAACAACTGAGAGCATGTACGCTTTAGATTAGAATACGTTCGTATAAACGGAAAGGAAAATCAGAAAAATTCAATGGTTTGTTATTTTTTCCTAGCATTGTTAGACAATTCTGGGAATCTTAATTCCATTCTTCTGATTATATATAGCATTGTTATAAATGAAAACGTTTGAAATTTATATATTTTTTCAAACTTATCATAAACAACAGGCGTTAAAGAAAGATATTTTATGGTCATCGAAGATGTACAGATCAAGGAAATAATTTCTTAAATTATTAAGTGCAGGACATGGAGTCAGGTGATTCGGACATGACTTTTTAGGGTCAGATCCGAAATCGGAATGAAGTTTTGGGTCGAAGATAACAACCATTGTGGAATAAACATGCAATAACCATTCAAAAAACAAGGAGTACTACACGTATTACGAAATGTAAATGGCAAAGATGGTTTATCTTTCTCCCAACATAGGTACTAGCTAAGACCCCAGACAATTGTTTCGCTGAAGATTCGGCTGCTGCTTGACGCAGCAACGAGGTGTTCGGCTCCTCAATGGGTCCCCTAGCATTCTCTATGTGGTTTCTGGTATATGGACGCCAGATAATAATCAAGGAAATAATTTCTTAAATTATTAATTGCTGGGCATAGAGTCAGGTGATCTAAACTTGACTTTTTAGGGTCAGACCCCAAATTTTAATGAACATCTGGGTCGACGATAATCAACCATTGTGGAAAAACCCCGTAATGCTAATCCTACAAACAAGTAGTGCTACAAGTAGGATAAAATGTACATGGAAAAGATGTTATGTATAAGCCAACAGTTATTTTATCTCATCTTAATGTTCAGACCGTGGTTAAAATATGTTTATAGAATAGCGAAAAATTCTACAGTGCATACAGTGTGCCTAGTATAAAATCATCCATCTATCCTTATTGCTGCCAGACATAAATAATCCATCTCATGCGTTACAGTCAGCGCATGCTCGGGCGAAGTGCGACACTGTATTTAAATATGAGCGTATAACTTCTCCCCCACATCCTCATCAGCTCAAATAGTCCCACCGACCAAAATCAAAACCGTCTCAAGCGCAGAACTAGTCTTGGACCTTATTGAGATACTCGGTGACTCCACTGATATTAAAAAGTTTGAAAGGATATAATTAATGTCAAATATACCGTAGAACCCGAACACCGGCACCAACATACGGCGTCTAATGTCCAGTTTACCGTGAGGTGGCATCTATAGGACGGAAAATACGATACATTCATGCTGTCTCTTCCTTATTCTCTCTCCGTCGAATGAACGCTGGCGTCAGCGTGTTTGAACACCTAGATTCAAGAAAGCCATTTTGGGTTAATGGCCTCAGGTCTCCGTTGAATGTGCTCCATTTGGCTGTTTTATTTACACACACAAATGTCGAAGTAAAAAGGGACGGCGACAAAGGAACCCCCTGCATAAATGGGTCTGGCCTTTAAAAAGTCATTTGAAACAGCATTATTAGTGCCTAAGGCAACAGGAGACAATCCTGCTGTCCCAATGCCATCCAATTCGTAACAGCGTTTCTTCCCATTGATACGCACGTGATATTCACACACTGAAATGTATCCTGTACGTAAAAATATTCTTTTGTGGTTGTCGATCAACATTACCCTTCTGTGACTGGCCTATCCAACTCGCTATCAAACCGGTCCCATGCACAATACCTGAAGCCCTTCAACCGCAGCAAGAATGTGTAAACATTAGTGTCGGTTATTGTCGAATGGTTGACGTCAACACAATCATCTGTCACAACCGTTCGCACTCAGCGTATCATCGTCCTTCGAGCAACAAAATCCCGAATCAAAAACACATAATGACCCTGACGTCTTGCTAAAGACATCCACAATTGCGTTTAGCAGTAGAACAAAACAGTCACCAGGAGCCACACAACAATCGCATAAACCGTTCTTGACGCGTCCAGTCTAGCATATAAAGCAGTCTCAAAATCAACTACTTCCACGCCTCTGACTGTGCCCTTGCAATGGTGAGAAAATATTAGACCCGCTTCGAATTTCTAAGCTCTCTGCCTTGGTGATTCCACACATGTCAGTGAACCGAATGAGCCTTGATCCTACCGCTGAGTTGGATAGGTTTCCCGGAGTAAACTCCATGGTGCACGGGATTGCTTTCTGCAGGAGTACACTTATCTCGTTTATTTTTCTCCAATACCTTTCTGTAATCTAATAAATATGTTGACGGACTCGTAATTACTACTAGGCCTCATTACGGGCTTGAAATCTGGATTCAAAAGTGTGGTTATCTCGTTGATTCTCCTCAGCATAACGCCATCAAAAGCATACGGTTCTATGTTTATTCTGTGGGCGCATGACCCAGGGCAGTTTAGTAAACTCTACCAATTTGTATTTCAAATTCAAGCTGGGTGTGCATGACAATTTAATTGGCCGCGCAATCGCTACAACCGATATAGCAACTCGTACACCCACCGACAATCGATCCAACGGTTGTTTTCTCAAAAACGACTAACTATTCTCTCTTAACTATATCTGTTATGAGGAATCCTCGATTTAAACTGTTCTTCTGTTTAAAGTCGTTAACCTAAGGCAAATTAAGGAATTCAAATATAATTTACCCTCTTCTTTCATTGATTAGATATCGAACAGTAGAAACGTAAATACGTTTTTTGAGGTAGTAGGAATTCAAATTATTTTTTAGTAGTTTGACTCCATGTTTTTGGAACTCTGCAAATTAATTTGCTGCTTCCCGAAAAACCCGTCTGTTTTGGAAGCCTCACCATTGTTTAATATCATTGAATTAATACTTGCTGGTACATTCCGAGCTTTGTATTGTTACTAGTAAGATCGCGTGCTGCGATTTGAAATGTCATCAAAATAGCAAAAAAACAAACCTTTGAATAGATTTTTCTAACACTTTCTATGTAAACTGTCTCGATTAATAACATAATTTTTCCACTATTCCTATGGAAAAGATTAATAATTTCATTCTTTTTAACTCCTGTCATTTCAGCATTTAGTTTAATACCAATACAATATCCGGCAGAGACAAACCTATTCCATTAACAATAACTCCTTCTTTGTTTTATTAAGTCTATGATCTTTGCTAACAGGCACATAGGGTTATTCATATGTTTATAAAAGTGAAACCGCGAACCATAAATCCTCAAGTTTCTCATGGGAAGGTTTCTTTTTAGTATATGAATATTGCACCGCGAAGGTTGTCTTCCACATGAAAGGCTGACAACTGTTAACTAAGCTACTAATACGACTGCTACTACACCACCACAACCACAACAACTTCTTTCTCTGATCGCTGCGAGAGTACATGTTTGTCGAAGTGTGTGGTGAGCAAACAGAAATGCGATCACTGACGAGACTTTTCCTAATTTATTGTTAAATAGTACTAGCATTCAGACCAAGGTCAGCCCTAGATACCACGTTTTTTGAAACTTTGCTAGATAAGTGACCTTCCCGGGTCGTTAGAATTGCTCACCAAACACATAGTGGTGTGCTATCTTATGTACAGTTAACCGGATTTTTTAACTTCTTTTTTTTCACAAGAAAGGAATATTTCAGAAGGGTTATATCTGTTATTCTCCTGCAGCAAAATCTTCAACCGTTTCAGTCAAATCAAGCTGCCAGCTTTTAAACAAGCTGCTTTCAGGCCACCAGCAAAAATTAAACTCTCTGATAATTATGCAGTCTGCAGCTTTTTCAATGGTTTTCGGTGTTGTCATACATCCAAGTGTATTATCTATAAAACATGTAAGAGACTATTCCTTCATGTACCTATTTTGTGGGCAATTCCATATGCTTTCAATTTTAATTCTTCAAAATAGGATATTTTTCGAATTTTAAACACGGTTTTAAATGTCTGAATAATTTTTAACGCAACCTACCTTTAAAATTTAATTCGAGGTTTTAAAATTGCATACCGTTCAAATTTTGTCTAAGACACATCGCATCTTCAGAGGAAGAGGTCACTTAGGGTTCATAAAGTTTTTCGATGGATTTCAAACATATTGGTTACAGCACAAAATTGACAAATAAGCTGCTTCATGAATAGACATTTCAGAGGGGTGCCTATCCTCTTCCCATGGCATTGTTTATCAAAATCATTCTTGTTTAAGAGCCTTTGACACTGCAAAAACTGTAATCAGAAACACCAAACGATGCCGTGTCAAAACGTTACCGAAGGTGCATGCCTCTGCCAGGCAGAAAAATGACGTCATGTTTTATTTTGTAATTTATAACACAATGTAAATTCATTTTGCTATATGGGATTCAACGGCACTGCAAAGTATGGATGAAAAATATTTGGGGGTATTAAATATTGAGACCACTCCGCCTTGAACATGTTAGGCCATAACAACACACATAAGGCTTCTGAGCTCGAAAAGTCTGCTAACGCTGCTGAACTCCTTGCCAAGACAGGCAGTCCCTTGTCTTGAGTTATCTCGAGCATGGTTGATGTTGTGAGCTTTTTCTTAAGCCTCAGCATGTTGTTGAAGCTGAGTAAGTATTTATTGGTTCAGTAGCGCAAAGTGGCCCAGACAGCTCACAGTGGGAATTTAACTCACTACATCTCCTCCGAAGAAGGTGACGTGTGTGAGGAAGAATCTACACAGCTTGAAAAGGCCATGCGAGTAAAAATATGTTGAGATTTGTAACGTCGGAGAGTCCTTAAAAATCATTTATGCCGGAAATTGTAAAATGCTCTTTAAGAACAATTAAGAGCATGTTTTCTTTACATAATCAAGCCATTCTCAATATAACAACACAACCTTTCAGACCAGATATGTGACAGCCAATAATATTTACTACTAATTTAGCGCCAAGTGTGTCCTCGAAGATTACATTGTTCTCTTTTTATGTCTTGCTTTTTACGACAAATAGCACCAGCACGAACTGGATTGCTTGTTAAAAAGACATTTTGGAATAATCCAGACGACGGTTGCACGTCAACTATGCTGTGGTTCAACTTTGAGGAATGTTGACGATATTGAAACTTGAGTGCCAATCCCGTTCGCAAAACCAGCGAATGGAAGCTGCTGTCCATTTCTTAAACGCGAATTTTATTGTAGTTACCAGTCCTGGACCTTGTACAGGGCAGTTCGGTGTGGAATTCGGTCGATTGGAGCCAACTTATTGTTCGCAAATGAACCGGCTGGACTTTTGCTTCGCTTATAGGAATTGGCCTCCTTCCGTGGAGTGATTAGGCACAAATTTTGCCTTCCTATTGCGCACAGCATATTGCCCGTGTAAATCCCGTCAAAAGGAGGCATCTGTGGCGAGTGGGGGCAGTCTCGAGCGAAGCGTAAACAAGTCAGATCGCAACTAACCCCCACGGGGTCATTCGATGATGGGTCAAAGATTAGACGTGGCCCCATCCCACTATCAACGCCTCGTTCTCTGAACGTGGCATGATTTATTGCGTTTGGTCAAGGTGACTTAACCTCAAACCATGGGCACAGTCTGGCCGCTTGCATGAAACACGAGAGAGAGAGAGAGAAGGAAGCAGATTACTTTGTGCTGTTTGCGTTCACAAGCTTCAACGACTGGCCATAGCTGGTGCCTAAGTTGAACGTGGCCGCTGCACGATCAGAGGTTTTATCGGAAGTCGCGACGCAGCAGAAAGTAACTGACAAACCATAAGTGCCACAAGGCTCTCTGTTGATTGCCTGGGCTCGTATTCCACTGCACAATGTTTTTGCTAAAACACAGTGCTGTGTTTTCGCTGGCACAGGTCCCTGCAAATCATTCTCTGATTTCCAAGTGCCTGCCACCGTGATTATTTGTCATTTAGGACTAAATTTATGTGGCTCCATTCACTGTAAGAAAAGGATATGTTAACAGATTTGTGCAGGAATCAAAAGATTAAAAATTGACATTAAATGGGGAAGACTGTTCCATTCTCTGCTTCTGTATTTCGGTCTATTAACACGCAAGGTAGCATGCTAGAAATGTCAGAACACAGCACTGATACGCCGATGAACGGCAAAGGATATGACGAAAACCGCGGTGCATGGAACGGGAAGACTTCATGGTAATGATCTCAGAGTGAAGGAGATGGGTAACACCCTCAAGAATTCACTCGGCAAATTGCTTGACCGTTGCGAAGTGTCGTTTTATTATCGTACCCACTAAAACAGTATATGAAACACTGGCAGCAAAGGAGAGCATTCGGAGGATACGATTTAAAAGCAGCAAATCTTGAAAAATCACCGGATAACAATATAATATGAGGGGAAGAATATATGCATCTATTCATCACCAGATAAGGCATTGAGATGTGTGATAGTAATTAAAACGACGGATATAATAAAGAAATTTACGCATTTAAATAAAAACAGGATCAATATGTAGAAAGACTGAAAGATGGGCTATCAGATTAACGCCAACATACCGGAAGGAGTATACCTCATTGGGAAGGATGGCTAAGGATTCAGGTCTAGGAGGGTGTCGCAGACGAAAAATAATATTGGACAGATTTATCATGGTTAACCTGAAGAACATCACCTGACGACCATGCTGAGACATGACCCAGGTTATCCTTTAGAGCCTGGAGATGGATTTGATTCTTAAGAGGATGTTGCTCTCAAATCGTCAGTGTGGAGGAAGAGGAGGTGAATGGATGGGAAAGCACCTTGAATAATACGACAGTTGTCATGAAGGACCGTAGAGTTCCGCGTGCCGAATTGTACGAATTGAGTGCGGGAAGTAAGATAGTCTTCGAGCCAGGAGACGGAACAGCCGATAGAGCTACACGCGGATGTGTTTTTAAGGATGTTCTGGCACGGAATAGTGAGGAAGGCAGATGAGTTGTCAAGAAATATACATGCGCAAGCACGGCAGCCCTTATCTAAATCTCGTAGAGCCGCATGAAACACAAGGACAACGGCATATAGGGTACTACGCCTGACTTAAAAACGAATTTTAATGGGTTGGAGAAATTGAAGGAAAATAGCATAATTATATAAAGGGTGCCTTGTTAATTAAGCTTCAGTAAAGCAGAAAAGCGGGTGATTGGGCGAAAAGACCTGGGACAAAAATATGTGGATTTGTTTGGGATAGGAGTGCTTATTACTCTACGCTAAACGTCAATAATCCTAGATTTCAATAAGAAATGTTGATAAGGTGTGTCAAACCTGGGGAAATCTGAGGGCAGAAGGAATTTACAATAAATGTTGAGACACCATCCAGCCTTACAGCTGTTGAACCACGGATCTTTTTCCGGTGTCTCTCCTCTGTTGCCACTGACACAGGAGAAAATGCAATATATAGTAGCGAACTGTTGTATGACCGGGGATTGGTATCAGTGGAAGTATGGATAAAATGTTCATTTAAGGAGTCATAATCAGCCAGTTTGCTACATTGGTCAAAAAGACGCTTAAGATTCCTCCCGATTTCAACAGAGAAAACAGCTGACTAACAAACAGATCATTTAGTCTGGAAATCGCACTTTTTATTAGGACGTTAACGTCTTATAGATTGCTACGTGTGTCCAGTTTGTAGAGAAGTTATTTTTACGTTTTACAAATTTTAGATAGGGGAAAGACATTCTGCTAGATCTGACCATAACCGTATCAAGTGTATTGCTAATATTACAAATATATTTTAAAATGTTATACGGTAACGGGAGCACGATTCGACATTAGATTGTCTGAGAAAAGTGGGGATCGCATACAATATACAAGTCTGGGGAACGCAACTTTTTTGTGGAGATGTATTGCGAATCTTTATTTTCTTTTCGGGTTTGATTAGTCGGAATCTGCTAATAGAGCTCTTTTTTTAACAAGGAAAAACTTGGATTGGTTTGTCAAAACGTGACGTCTATCAAATGTGGTCAAAACGTGATGTCCATAAAATCATCAGAATAGGATAAAAGGGACTTATAGTTAATACACCAATTCTGGATGACTAAAATAGACACCCCTCAGCCTCTGTTGGAGGATGAAGCTTTTCTATCCGCCTGAGTCTCCAATAAAATGCAAAACAGAAGTTAGTTTTGCGGTCGGACTCAGTCGCAGTAACGGTAAACCCTTCTGGTGTTCGTTTCGTGAAAAAGGAAAACATACCCTTTGTATTTTTGTGCGTAAATTGACTTACAGAAGGTTTTCTGATGCCTACTCTTCCTTTTTTCAGGCCTTACAAAATTTCAAATCCTAAATTTAATGCGGACTGGTCAATTGCGCTTCCGCCTTGTGTGAGTAAGCACATTTATTTTCCAAAAACATCCCCCATAACTCTAATTTCTACACTAAAACCACAGCTTGACCGTTCTTTGGGGCAGAATAATCCGCTTGACTTATAAAGTCAAGAGGTCTCCGTATTTTGGAAAGCTAGCTTGGGTAAAACCTTATGTCATGGTTTATTTTTAATGGATTATACTCCTCCCTAGACTAACAAAAGTGGTAAGAAACAATTTTTTCAGTCTTCAGACGCCAATTCGTGTTTTTAAATGATAGAAAATCAGTCAGTTTTAAACACAGCATGGGAAAAATTACTTCTGCTTATGTTTCTCCCCTGTGAATTGAGACAAAATAACCCGTGGCGTGAGACCAATCATTGTTTAATTAATTCACACGGCTCTTTTACTGGTTAAGCCAGCAGATACATTAGCAAATGTTCCATTTTATAAACCCTATATACGTATCAGAAAAGCTTATATTTACTTGAAACTTGAGCTCTTATATTGGGAAGTTAAGGATGGATACATCTTCTAATCGCCTTATTGCCATGGTAGCAGAATTCAAACAGCATAATTATTTCTTTTAGCATATATTATAATTTAGCAGGATAAGTAAAAGAATAGCTGAGGTGGAAGCGTGTATAAGTACTATCAGTAAAATTACTAAAACTATTTTTAAATCAATGGCAAGTACTCACAATCATCGGAACAATACTTTCATAATTACTGTGAGCATTTTTTTCTTTTTCAGCTTTTCAGAGTGAAACAATGGCACGTGTTTATCCCGTTATGTGGACCTTGGCGACCGTGTTTTGCTTCCAAATAGAGTTTTACGTATGACCCACAAGCGGCACATCATTTTCCTTCCAGCTGACAAATACTCGGACGAATAAATTCAGTCTTGCAAATATTATGCGTCTTTCTTCTATGTTTTGGTTCCTCGTTGATGTATCCATGTAGGTGTCTATTGAGGCTAAGTCTGCGATTGAAAAAAAAATCCTCCTGGTAATATGTACTCCATGGTGAACACTTCAAGTTAGGCCTCGTCGTTTTATAAATGAACTTTGAGAGGAAATTTATTTTTTTCTCATTTTCAGCAGGATATCTAAGATTGTAAGCTATTTTATACGGATTGAGGGGTCACGTCAAGATATGTTTTTAAAGGGATACTTTAGTTCATGCCTGGTGTAAATGTAGTCAATACTTTTCCGATAGTTGAACGAGCGTTTATCGCCAAAGCAAGAGGAGCAGCTTGTGCCCTTGTGCCCAGATCATTGGACATCTCGATGGTAATTTCTGGGTCAGGAGCCGTCATCAGGCAGCCATATGTAGCCGCGAGTGGGATGGCCTATGAAAGGAACACACAGTCTTTAAATCTTCAACTTTTACATGTCCAACACTGAGCCACTGATACTTTTTCCTGGTGGCTGCAATCAGAAGAAGAATGGTGAGAAGAACCTTTAGCGATCGACAGTTTTCTACTTCACATTTGACTATTCCGAAGCTGCAGCAGTACAGATTATAACTTCAAGGTTCAGCTTATCCTTTGTGCGATTTAAAAAGCTTCTTATTTAAGATTTTTTAGTCACACAGTCCTCACTCGCGCAACATCTGAGATGCCAATTTTAAATTAAGAAAATTTGGTAGTTTGTAAGAAAATAAAAGATTCATTTCCATAAAACCTCTCCAAATGGGACAAAACCAAGGGCCAAGGTGGGATTTCAACAAACAACAACGATAGAGTGGGGCTTCAGTGCGAACAATGCTCTAACCGCTTAGACTACGGGGCTCCACTGGGATCCGTGAGGTTAATCAAACCTGGGTCACGTTAGCCACTCGGCCTACTGCAAAGTACGAAGTCAATCAATATCTCATGTAGTAAGCTAACTGCTCAATTAGGATTTCCTAAGCACCCAATCTAGAATCTATAAGATGTCTATCAGAAACATCCATTTGTCCTACGTTGAAATAAGAAACATAAAGTGAACTTTATTTGGGAGGGGAAAGTTAAGTGTCAATTTTCACGATCAAATATTTTTTTACTTCCACGAAGGGTGGATTTGTAAAGCGTTGGGTGTAAAGAACAAGTAAAACATTTTGGATGACCACAAATGAAAAAGGTGGAAAACGCAATGATGTAAAATTATTAAATGACCGCTAACCTGCAGCAGTCAGTATTGCAGCTGTAGACAACAGCAATAGTCCGCCAACATTTCAATATTCCGTGCACTGGCATTAAGCGTCCCAGAAACCGGATACGTTCTTATAGTACCCTTAGACACTTCCATGTTTTTGTTATCTGTGGAGATTGTCTGAATCTGTTTTGCCTGTCTCATAAAGGAAAAAAAGCTCACCAAGTTTCTTCTCGTCTTTATGTGGTCTTGAGAGCATATATTTCTACGTTTGCCGGATATAAACAAATTTTCTAGCTCATCAGAGCATCGGAACGCATCTCAAAAACAAGTAAACCCCAAGAAAGAATTTCAAGGAATATGGTCTTAAGCAAACCTCATATTGCCTTTTATGTTTTCCGTCTGAGCTCCGCACTTAGACAGGATATTCTGCGTTAAGTTGGCAAAACTCGAGATGATAATGGGTGTTCGTTCTCTCTTTAGGCAAATAGTTCAGCCAGGACTGGCAATCGAGAATTATAAAGATAATGGAAATGAACTTATCATGTAACTTTTCAGTTTACATAAGTTTAGAATTTTCATGCTGACATAGCAAGTGATTCCCTAGGTATATGCATATTTCAAATTAAAGGAAGAGTAAAATGCAAATAAGCCGCTATAGAACGTCGCCGTTATGAAGTGAGCTATAGTTTGCAAGCGATGAAGTCTTCAGCAGTTGGGCTTTGCAAACAAAGTTGTCCATAGCGAGGCAGATTTAAAAATCATGAAACTCTCCTTCTCTCCACACAATCAACGGACTCATAAGGCCAGACACGAATAATCTTTTAACATGGGGTTGAAGGGTTGTGGGTTTTGTTGATGGTGCGTCATCGCCTATGCGCACAAAACATATTCTGATCCACACTTCCACAAGGAGTGCAGATAGCTACGCTCTCGCCGAGATCATGGAACTGTCCGCGAAAGATTGCCACAAAGGCTGTGGTAAGAAAGAGTGTTCTTCTGAAGCCCGAACCCCTGGTTGCATCTAGAACTGGGTTATTATGTCAGTGGGTACACATGACTTTCGGTGCGTCGTGAATCCGGACTGGATCGGCCTCAGGCCATCAGCCGCGTGTCAGTGACTTGTCAAGGTGATGGGGCAGAGTGTTTAGCACATGCTATCTACACGCAAACATACATGAGGTTGAAAACCAGCAAACGTGGTGGCTGTGTTGATAGCGCCGTTACGAAACAGTCAATGCATCTTGACCTGAATTTTAAAGGGCAAGTTGGAATAACGTTATCAGATGCCAACATTCAAAACCACAACTTTTGGCACGTCTCGGTAGAGTGTACCTTGACAGATTAAATAAAGGGAGTAAACAACCCAGTTTAGAGATAGAAATAATTCCAGGAGCGAACCACGTTCTTCCTCTCTCATGCATACGTTGTCTGTCGGGGTCTCTCGATCGACCGTCAATAAAATCGAGTGCATCAAATGGCTTAACGTGAGCCTTCGTTTGACACTTTATACGCCTACAAGACAATGATCAATGATCAGTACAGGAGCTTATCGGAGGAGTCCACTATGGTATGGTATGGTATCGGTGCGTGCATAAAAGCCCACCAGCCTAAAGTAATACTGCATAATACACCGGCATTTTACCTTTAACGGTGTGGATATATTGACAGAATTTCTGTAAGCAAGATACGTGTGTGCGTTAAGAGGCCAGGTCGTGCTGTGGCGCGCGAAGACAGGTACGCTGGCCTGGTCAGCCAATGCACCCAACCGCGCATCAGACAACTGACCAGCTCAGATAGTGGTCTGATTGTGGGGGTGGGGAGAGACTGAGGTTGAGAGCTCAGCGTATTTTCCTCACTAAAAAACAATCTGACGCGCTTGAAACTATCACGATGCGCTAAAAGCCGTGGTTCGGAAGGTTGCCAACTGACGGGATAACTCGGACCGCGTGGTCAGCCCAATGTGTGTTTTGTGTGGAGTGGCTGACTGGCGGACTGAGAGTCAGGTTGTAATGGCTCCTTCTTAATGTGACCTTTATGGCACTCCCACTCCGTGGGATCCAAGCCAGGTGTGGTGGCTCGCCCAGGGGCGGTTTCGGCCGCGCCAGCCACCTGCGCCATCTTACATCTCCGGTCTTCTTGACTCTGTCTTGATACCGGGCTCACGTGGGGGAGGAGGAGAGAGTGCGGTAGCTGCAGCGCAAGGCAACCATCACTTAAACTGACCGGCTCTAACGGTGTTCTGATTGCGGTGATGGGGAGAGAGCGAGGTGAAAGTCTAAGTGCATATTCCTCACGCGCTTCGAACTATCACGGTGCGCAAATAGCCATGGCTTGGAAGGTTGGCAACTGGCCGGGTAACTCGTATCGCGTGGTCAGCCCAGCGTGTGTTTTGTGTGGAGTATCTGACTGGTGAAGTTGGAATCAGCTTACGATAGCGCGTTCATCATGAGGCCTCTATTGGACTGGGGATTTGAGTCAGGTGCAACGACACGCCTAGGGATGGCTCCGGCCGCGCCAGTCACCTGCGACCTCTCCCACCTCGAGTGATCCTGACTCGGTGAGGACAGTAGCCCCAGACTGGTGAGGAGAAGAGAGTTTGATTGATGCAGTGCAATTCTTCTACTACTATGATCTAATTAACGCCCTCGTTTTCCCGCTTTTGGGCACACGGTGAACATAGTTGGAAACGATAGTCATAAGATCCTGTTCGTGCGTGTGTTGAGATTGCGTTTCTCGACCAGGTTTTGAGATATTCTCGCACGGTTGTACCTTGATGCCCATTCATGCCTCCAAGAAGATAGCTCCATAGCGACCATAAGTATATGCTGAAAGGAGCGTCGACAAAGACGATGGGGACTGGAATGTGCATTTAGGATTTCTTTACCAAAGAAAAAGTTTGAGGTTAAAAATAGTAATATCGAAGATTAAAAGTTTGGGAAACTTTTCCCATTCTTGCCCTAGTTTCCCATCACATCTTCTATCTAGTTGCGGCCAGATGATCAACTCAACTCGTCGGCATTTTCGCGTGTAAAAGATTTTGTTGACCCAATTTTTGCCTACGTTTGCGGTTCGATTCGTCTGCCCAACTCAACCGTTTGCAACGCACCACGTCAAACCGGGAATATACAAGAAAAAGGGGGTTTACTCAGATTGGGACCTCGTGACAATACGTCAGGTGAAAGATGTAGTCAGATTTGGGCATATTTCTATAAGATACAGTTGCCCTCCTTTCACCTTTTTTCGCTTGAAATTTCAATTTCTGGACCTCCTTCTGGGCTTAACCATTCCTTAGTCCACACATTTTCACACTGAAAGTAAGTTCCATTTAAGATTTTCTGCTGACCCAAATTTTTTAACCAGCCACTCCTCCCCAGCGATCGCTCTGCCTAATCCATTAGCACCCAAATCATATTCTAGGCCGTCAAGGGACGTGTCTCGCTGACTAAGGACAAATTGAATGCGCTTGGGGCATTAGCTTCTGTCAACCTGCTACTGTCTGAGAACTCGCACGTAACCAACCAGAATGCTGATTGGACAGTTAGTAAGCAGTGAGTTTTTTTCAGGCGGGGAAGGAATGCTTTCGAAGGCAAACGAACAGTGTTCAAGCGGCAGGGGCTCGCGGGTACGCGGTGAGTGGCACATCAGCGACTTTGAAATAGCACCCGGAGCGAAAGTAATTAATTTTATTCCGTTTTATCTAAATAAAATGGATGTTATCTGAGCCCTTAACTGACTACTTACCGTTTATTACAAACCGTAGAACTTATTTTAATAATCCCAGGTAGCGGTAAAAAGCCCTGCACGTGTTTATTTTGGGAGTTGAGACTGGATCAGTGCAGTTGTAGGTTGCTGAGACCCTGCGCCGATGTCGATGAGGCCCCTTTTGTGCCCATAGCATGATCGCATGTGGCCTTCTCCGTAGTGCACACTCCCTTAAGCGCTAAAAAGATATAGATAGAGAGATAGAGAAGTACGCCTTATTTTGAAAGTAAAATTCCAAAAATTTCACCAAAAAAGGTCCTTCATTCACCGTGAAGAATCATCCTTGAATGCGCCTCTAAATATTGATCAATTTGGACTTCCTTCAAAATGTTGCCAGCGTCTTGCGCTGATGACCTCATTTTTGTTGTTCGAATAAACAAATAGGGTTAAAATTCAGTTTTAAATGGGTTAAATAGGCCAATCGACGTACATATAAGAGGATTTAGATGCGAAAGCACTAAAGTAGCAGACAGTCAGATATACTAGAAGAACCCCAAAGGAGCTTTAATTATTTCCTTCATTTTGTTTATTTATGGTAACATCTTAAAATCATGAAGTTCTTTCAAAATACTCTCTAGTACATAATATGCGCTTTTTATAAAGTGTTTTCGACAACTGGGTTTGTTTATTTAGCTCTTCCACATTAGGAAAAACGTTTTACCTTTAGATTTTTCGTCATTCTTGGAGGGGTAGGAGGACGTCGTGCGAGTGATGGGGTGATAAACCGTTGTCATCTCAGTTTGCGCAGAAATATGGTTTATTTCGAGCACTGTGTTGGCGAGGTGTGGTGAAGCAGCCAGTCCCCGATCACCACCATTCAGGTGTGTTTTCTCACAATCGATTTAGCACCTGAACTAGCCATCTTGGGTCACTGCGGTGCCAGGAGGAACACATTTAGTGTGAACGATTACCTTGATGTCGAAAAAATAAACTATCCCGGCTTTCGAGTTTGATGTCTGGGAGTCTATCCGCATTTGGTTCCTCTTCAGGTGACCAACCGCTCTTGAATTCTTGTCTGTAGTTGGACTTCCTTCCAATATGTTCTCGAAGCATTGAAACTGTTTTCGCTGGTGTTTTTTCTCTAACAGGAATCAGATTGCATTTTCCTTAGATTTTTGCCATTGCGAAAACGCTGAGGACGATGATAAACCAGTCACTCTGTTCGTCGTGACTTGGTCGTCGAGCTGTACCGACCCCATAACATGACACATCGTGTCCCCTGCCCTATATTGCTTGCAAGGAATGTCACTTTTTACTTCTGCCTTAACAGAGGCACAATCGGAAATCGGGAAATGTGTTTTCGATTAAAGCAAGTCATTTAAGTAGGGTCAGCTTTTGAAAGAGCTTCTTACTACCATTTGGCAAAAGGTATAACATAAAAAATGGCTAAATAAGTAGTACGCAAGTTTGTCATTTATTTTCTACGTTCTTATTAATTCAAATATATCTCAGAAGTCAAGTTTGGTGAACGCACGCTTTTGATTATTCATCATTAGGTATTTACAATAATCTAAGGGAGGGTAGGGTAAAAAAAATTTAAACATCCAATCAAAGGCCAAACTGATTAGTGGCAGAGGTTCAATTTGAAAACCATTTGAGGCAGACGCATGACCCAATGCCTACAAATATAGAGAAAGCGGAGTATTTCAAATTAAAGCTCGTGAATTGCTGCTTCCAATATCTTAAAACCCAAACCACTAAGAATTGGGCATCTCACGAAAGACCATCTGGAGAAACTTAAAGAATTACGCCAAAACAAGGACATATTCATCACCAAACCGGAAACTGAAAGATCAAGGTTGCCTTAGTGAACAGGAGTTCGAGGCTCTTAAACCCACGGGTACAATATCCCAGTAGCGTAGCGATTGTATCCTATAAATACTGCAGCACCCTGTGTACGAATTACCCGGATGGGATACTGTCTCCGAATAAAGCTCTTGTCCGAGTGATCGCATCTTCTTCTCAATTACTTCCTGGGGCTCGCATTTTCGCTTGCATTTACAATCCTTCTAAGGCTGTATGGTTTACCAAAGATCCAAAAATCAGATCTTCCAATCCGGCCGATATTATACATGTGTATTTCGCCCTTTTACGATATTGTGAAGTGACTGGGAGGGAGGCTTAGGTAGATTCGACACCAAATAGCATCACGTTCCTACGGGACACCTCTTAATTTCATCGATTCCATAAGAAATACAAATCTAAATGAGAAAAAGATTTTTTCCGTAGATGTTACATCTTTGTTCACTTATATTCCCCTTACGGAAACCATATAATATTTGTGTGACGAGATTGTAAAAAGGATTTTCCGATTGGCATGCCAGTCAGAGACCTCAAGAAATTGCTCTATCACGGCACTTTAAATGGTCAATTCAGTTTCGATGGCAAATTGTACCGTCAGATCGATGGTGCAGCGATGGGTTCATTCCTTGGGCCTCGACTAGCTGATGTCTTTATGGGGAACCTAGAGAACAACCAGCTCTCTCCAGTTATAAAGGACATTTCTTCGTATGCACGATATGTAGACGATATCTTTGCCACAGTAGATGAAAAGCTTGAGTTCGATACTCTCATGGACAAAATTGAACCAGGCTCACCCAGCGTTAACTTTCCCTTTTGAAAAATAAAATGGAGAGTGCCTCCTCTTTCCGGACGTCTTATTTAATAGAACGCCTGATGGAACAATTCGTAGAAGGGTATTTCGTAAGAAGACTTGGACAAGGTGATACACAGACGTCTATAGTTTTCTCCCGCTTAGCCAGAAACAAAGCCCAGTCAGCTGCCTCGTCAACCGAGCTAGGAGAATAGGTACTCCAGATACGCTGGAAAAAGAACTCGCCCTGATACAAAACACCCTCCGAGAAAATGGCTATCCCGAGAAGTTTATCAGTAAGCATATGGAGGAACGTCCGGTAAAATCGGACGTGCAAGCGGCTGAGAAGAAGGACTTATTTCTCGCGTTGCCCTTTCAAGGGGATCCGGCGAGCAAACTTCTACATCGTGGGTTAAACACTGCAAACGTGCGCACGTACCCAGCCGCTAAGTTAAGGCTAGCGTTCTGAAGCACTCCACTTCTTCGCTTTGAAGGCAAGGATAGACTCCTGTTACTGACCTCGTCAATGTGTATCTACGTCTTCACTTGCTCCTGTGAAGCAGGATATATAGGTCGAACAAACTAGGCGCCTATCCAAGAGGATGCGAGAGCACCGTCCTGTCTGGCACGGTAACGTTCATCTCGAGCGCCATTGTGGCTCATTTGGTTGACAGCGCTCACCAGGTAGACGTCAACCAAGCATTCCGGGTAATCTATAAAGTGCCCACGGAACACCCCAAGTTCCTGCGTCAGCTGATACTTGCGACGGCAGAGTCAGTGGCCATACGCCTGACCAATAAAACTTTGTGCTCGCAAAAAGCGTTTGACGTGGCCCTAAGGCTCCCTTGGTCGAAAGCAAACTCAGAATCTGCGTTTATACCTCCTGCCACGTCGCGTCACAACGACGAAGCAGTAACCTAGATAATTGCCGTACCCCTACCCTCCCCCACCCTCGCTTCCCCTAGACTAAAACCCCTGACCTCTGAACGCCCTCAACCCTCTCCCCCCATACTTACTGCTTATTGGATGTTTAAACTTTTGTGACTCTACCCTCCCTCATATTATTGTAAAGGCCTGATGATGAAAACTCGAAAGCGTACGTCCGCCAAACTTGACTTCTTAAATACTTACACGGGTATCATTGCTGAACGCAAATATATTTCACAGGAAATACCCGCAGAAATCGTATTTCTTTTACTCATTTCATAGCAAATTACGTTCTCTTTAATTTTTTTACTTTAGGAAATGATAGCTTTTCGGTTTTAAAAAAAGAGAAACGAAAAATAAGAAATTTCTCTAAGTATAAATATGAGGTCACAAGGTTCTAATAAAATATTGTAATGGATTTGGATCATAGGCCACATAAATAAAGGGACGGGTACGATGATTTACAAATAAATATTTCAAAGTCTTTGAAAATATCATAAGTGGAAACACTTTTAAAACCATAAAATACGCTTTCTTTAAGTATAAAATTTAGAGTAGACGTAATTTGCTATCAAACGAGTGCGCGAAATAATATTTTTGTGCGTGTCTTCTGTCAAATATAATTTAATTAATAAGAGCATCTAGAATCACTGAATAAATGTATACTTATTAAGGAACCATTTTTACAGAGTATGTTTTCTGCGTGCGGTCAGAACGAAGCTCTTTTGAAAGCGGGCATCCTACGAGGACTGAAATATCTTGAGATAAGACTGCATGCTACTCACTACCACAATTCTACTCAAGTTTGTTTGTTTGAATAGAAAACACCATTCCGAATTTTGGTTAACATTTCATGAGATTGGAAATCTACTGTACTTCGTCCTTTATGGAACGGTCGTTCCATCCATTGGCACTAGATGAAGCTATTACAACTGGTGAAATATGCCTGAATGTGTGAAAAAATTTCAATGTCTAAGAGGTCAATAGACATTCATGGAATCAAACGTCAATTAAGGCATTCAATGCCCATGATGAACATTATGAGAGGTAGCAAACTACTTTTTGAGTAATCTGAAACTTAAAAAATCTCAAAAATGTGTTAGGTGGGACACGGGATATGTAGGTCTCTGTTTGTTGAGAGCTGTTCTAAGGAGTCGATTTAGGGTCTCACTGAGACGTTTCCACAAACAGAATCAGCTCAGAGGAAGAACAGCTTTTGCGCCACCGTATAACCTGGGGGTAAGTATGGAATGTTAAAACGCTTGGATCCGTGATGTCACCTGTTTGGCCGATAAAACACCAGCATCGGCAATTCTTCCTCGCTGTCGATCTATTTTTGCATCTGCATGGTCACTGTTAGCGAGAGAATACGCCTCATTATCCAGAGGGAGAGCATGAGCTGCCGAGAGAAGCAACAAATAACAGCTTGGACGTGTGTAGTGGAACTTGGATGGCAAATCCGTACAGGGGAAAAAAACCAGCCAACAAAAGCGACCAACCGCCAAAGCCAAATACGTTTGCACCAGAACAACGTCTGACCGCCCACGGTTTAACCCCTTAGTATGGCCGTCCAAGAACTCTGGGAACTCTTCCACATCTGCTCTCCAGCTCCGCCTAGTCCCTTGCAGACTATTTACTATTCGATGATATCGAACCAAGTGTGTGGGTGGTGAAAAACCATCAAAAGTGAAGAGCTTAAAAGTACATAGAGTCCCAAACGCTAAGTAACATTAAATGTTCTAAGCTGAAGATGAAAGGGGTCTTTAAAGGCAAACCTTACGCATTCAAATAATATGCACTGTTACCACAAGCAGACATGCTAATGGAAAACCTGAAACTAAATTTTTCAGTATGTATACTTAAGCATAGTGACCATTTCACCAAACCAGATGTTCAGTATACAGTAGGATATATAATAAGATAACTGGCCAAGTGCAGAGCCATTATGTTACAATTTGGAAGATGGACGCTCACCGATCGGGTACGGAACTCCGTCATCTCGTTCTGCAAGTGATCTCACTCTCAGGCTTCACCAACAACCCCATATCGGCAAGTGATATATGTAGAAACGACACTGGAATGCCCATTTCTGATCAAGGCTTATTTTACCTTATGTCGTGACTTAGGCTTCAAATTGTTGGTCATCACCTAAAAACATGGGTTATACGTGACAAATCTGACCATTTTTGTGCAATTTCCTGTTTAATGCGAAATATAAATCCTACAGCACATAGCCTTCAGGCCATTCCTATAATAAATTGGCTATTTAAATACCTTTTGCAAACCAAAAAACTACTTTATCTGCGCGGGGATTGGTTTTCGTCCACTTTACCGTTATGCCTAATTTTAAATCGGAAGGAACGCTTGCCAGAAAAGTAACTTGAGGTTCGATGGAAATAAATAAACGAGATGGCCTGCGTGTGAAAAGTAGTCAGTTAAAACTGTTTTATGCAAGGAAATCGATGGACTACCCACCGACTGCTTGGAACTCCTCCATCACCGTTCTTAATGTTCCCACATAGTTTGGGGTAAGTTGCTTTTACACTTCAATCCCTAGTGCAATGTATGCATGTGAACTGGCTAAATTCAGCCATTTTGCAGCATTTAATCTACTCTTTAGTACAAATTTCGGATTCATAAGCTTTCAAACTTCCCGAGCAATGACTTAATATTCAGCTCGACGTGTGGTACACACTCCACACTCATGTGCAACCCGATCAGAAGTAATAAAATGCGTTTAGAGTGCAACCTCACAAATCCGATAAATTTCCTCATTTTAGGCTAGCCGCAGTTTTGAGCATAGTGGGTCTGCAGAACATCACTGAACACACACTAGCAGTGACCCTCCGAGCGCTCGCACAAGGTGACACTGCATAACGTCTAAGGAAGTTTCAATCTCTCTTTCCGCGTTGATTTTAAAATTTTTCCTGATACCCCGTTGTCCTAAGGGTAGTTTTTAATTCGATCAGTTGCAAGTCTGTGGGGCCTAGCTCAATGTCATAAATTGTTTATTCCCCGGTTCCCGACTGAAGCCCCAGCTTTCCGTAATTTGCCTAAGATAGACAGTGACCCTCCAGGCTCAACGATTTCAGGCAAGTGACCCAGGACACTTCCGAGGATATTTATTTATTCATGAGGATCCTTAATTCCTTTTGATAGAACAACACCCTGTTCTCATCACGCAGGCTGACTGCAGTTTTGCGGATGTCAACCACCCTTAACACCACGAGCTACTCTTGTGGTGTCAGTTAAACAATGGTATCGCATGGCTTGTGTGCAATTCTATTAATTCATTGAATCTTTTGTTGGATAGTCTCGAATTGTTAAAATGCGCTTGCGCGAAAGATGACCCGATAAAACACATGTAAACTGATTTTATAGACCCAGTAATTGTTGGTTTCATTGAAAATGACCAAAAAAATGCGAATTGGGAGAGGAGTAAAATTGAACGGATACTTTACATAGTAGGTAGTAAAGCTTGACCCCCTTACCCAACCTTGCCAAAGATTACTCACGCAAACGCTTGTGGTAAAACGCGCGATAATTGGGAAAAGAATCATTTAAAGTCACATCGACTACACTAGGCAAAGTTAATCAAAAAGTAAACTTTTCATCTTCATGAATAAATTGGCTTGTAAAAAAAGTTCAAAAAGCTTCAACATTTGTTCTTCCGATGTTTTATCCCGTTTTGCATCGTACAGAGACTGGTGAAACCGTGCCTAGGGCACCAACACACAGCAGTGATCGTAGCCTCCACTGTTCTCACTGTCCTCGCGCATTCACTCATCGCATGGGTCTATTTGGTCACATGCGAATTCATGACAGCGGACTTCACCGCAATGCCGACAACACCAATACATCATGCACACCCTCTGCTCCTGCCATTCTTACCGCCACTGCCACCCCCCTATCATGAATGACATCCCCCAGCCTCTACCGACTTCACTTGCCCAAAATGCGCCCGCAACTTCAACTCACGCATCGGCCTGGTCGGTCACCTGCGAATCCATCGCACGGAGGCTGGTGAACCAGTGCCTGGGGCTTCGACATACAGTCGACGCGCCCGCCTTCACTGCCCTCACTGCTCCCGCACATTTACACACCGCATGGGCCTATTGGGACACATGCGCCTCCACGACAACCTCAGGTTAACCACTTGAGGCTAAGCCACATCAGTGCCAACTACCTACACCAATACATAAATCACTCCATCACCATCATCATCATGTATCTGAAGATATCACTGTTTCCTAGAAACCGTGGCTTGGAAGGCTGCCCATCTGCGCTAACACCAAACCACGCCATCGGCCCAGTGTATGTGTTTTGTGTGTCGAGTGGCTGACCAGTGGACTGGGAGTCAGATGGCGAGGGCTCCTCCATATCCCCTGAGTAAGTAAATCCTGGTGTGTGCGTTATGGGGGCCAGGTCGTGCTGTGGCGCGCGAAGACGGGTACGCCGACCCGTCAGCCAATGCTTACACTCCCATATCAGGCAACTGACCGGCTCGGACAGTAGTCTGACTGTGGGGGTGGGGGAGAGAGTGAGGTCGACAGCTCAGCGAATTTTCCTCGCTATAAACAATCTGACGCGCTTGAAACTATCACGGTGCGCTAAAAGCCGTGGCTTGGAAGGTTGCCAACTGACGGGATAACTCGGACCGCGTGGTCAGCCCAATGCGTGTTTTGTGTGGAGTGGCTGACTGGCGGACTGAGAGTCAGGTTGCAATGGCTCCTTCTTAATGTGGCCTTTATGGCACTCCCACTCCGTGGGATCCGAGCCAGGTGTGGTGGCACGCCCAGGGGCGGCTCCGGCCGCGCCAGCCACCTGCACCCTCTTACATCTCCGGTCTTCTTGACTCTGTCTTGATACCGGGCTGACGTGGGGGAGGAGGAGAGAGTGCGGTAGCTGCAGCGCAAGGCAACCATCACTTAAAACTAATTTACGTGCAAGTCACCGTCCCTGCACTACCTGGTGTGGAGCATACGGTGGACCTCGTCAAAATCGACGGTCGAACTGTCGTCGTCGGGTCTGCAGAACATCGCTGAACACACACTAGCAGTGACCCTCCGAGCGTTCGCACAAGGTGACACTGCATGACGTCTAAGGATGTTTAATCTCTCTTTCTCCATTGATTTCAACATTTTTTCTCATACCCCGTTGTTCAAAGTGTAGTTTATAATTTGATCAGTTGCAAGTCTTGGGGGGCCCTAGCTCTTTATCATAATTTTTTATTTGCCGGTTCCTGACTGAAGCCCCAGCTTTCCATAAGATAGACAGTGACCCTCCGGCTCAACGATTTCAGGCAAGTGACCCAGGACACTTCCGAGGATATTTATTTATTCATGAGGATCCTGAACTCCTTTTGATAGAACAACACCCTGTTGTTATCACGCAGGCTGACTGCAGTTTTGCGGATGTCAACCATCCTAAACACCACGAGCTTCTCTTGTGGTGTCAGTTAAACAATGGTATCGCATGGCTTGTGTGCAATTCTATTGATTCATTGAATCTTTTGTTGGATAGTCTCGAATTGTTAAAATGCACTTGCGCGAAAGATGACCCGATAAAACACGTGTAAACTGATTTTATAGACCCAGTAATTATTGGTTTCATTGAAAATGACCAAAAAAATGCGAATTGGGAGAGGAGTAAAATGAACGTATACTTTACATAGTAGGTAGTAAAGCTTGACCCACCTTACCCAACCTTGCCAAAGATTACTCACGCAAACGCTTGTGGTAAAACGCGCGATAATTGGGAAAGAATCATTTAAGTCACATCGACTACACTAGGCAAAGTTAATCAAAAAGTAAACTTTTCATTATCATTAATAAATTGGCTTGTAAAAAAGGTCAAAAGGCTTCAACATTTGTTCTTCCGATGTTTTATCCCGTTTTGCATCGTACAGAGACTGGTGAAACCGTGCCTAGGGCACCAACACACAGCAGTGATCGTAGCCTCCACTGTTCTCACTGTCCTCGCGCATTCACTCATCGCATGGGTCTATTTGGTCACATGCGAATTCATGACAGCGGACTTCACCGCAATGCCGACAACACCAATACATCATGCACACCCTCTGCTCCTGCCATTCTTACCGCCACTGCCACCCCCCTATCATGAATGACATCCCCCAGCCTCTACCGACTTCACTTGCCCACAATGCGCCCGCAACTTCAACTCACGCATCGGCCTGGTCGGTCACCTGCGAATCCATCGCACGGAGGCTGGTGAACCAGTGCCTGGGGCTTCGACATACAGTCGACGCGCCCGCCTTCACTGCCCTCACTGCTCCCGCACATTTACACACCGCATGGGCCTATTGGGACACATGCGCCTCCACGACAACCTCAGGTTAACCACTTGAGGCTAAGCCACATCAGTGCCAACTACCTACACCAATACATAAATCACTCCATCACCATCATCATCATGTATCTGAAGATATCACTGTTTCCTAGAAACCGTGGCTTGGAAGGCTGCCCATCTGCGCTAACACCAAACCACGCCATCGGCCCAGTGTATGTGTTTTGTGTGTCGAGTGGCTGACCAGTGGACTGGGAGTCAGATGGCGAGGGCTCCTCCATATCCCCTGAGTAAGTAAATCCTGGTGTGTGCGTTATGGGGGCCAGGTCGTGCTGTGGCGCGCGAAGACGGGTACGCCGACCCGTCAGCCAATGCTTACACTCCCATATCAGGCAACTGACCGGCTCGGACAGTAGTCTGACTGTGGGGGTGGGGGAGAGAGTGAGGTCGACAGCTCAGCGAATTTTCCTCGCTATAAACAATCTGACGCGCTTGAAACTATCACGGTGCGCTAAAAGCCGTGGCTTGGAAGGTTGCCAACTGACGGGATAACTCGGACCGCGTGGTCAGCCCAATGCGTGTTTTGTGTGGAGTGGCTGACTGGCGGACTGAGAGTCAGGTTGCAATGGCTCCTTCTTAATGTGGCCTTTATGGCACTCCCACTCCGTGGGATCCGAGCCAGGTGTGGTGGCACGCCCAGGGGCGGCTCCGGCCGCGCCAGCCACCTGCACCCTCTTACATCTCCGGTCTTCTTGACTCTGTCTTGATACCGGGCTGACGTGGGGGAGGAGGAGAGAGTGCGGTAGCTGCAGCGCAAGGCAACCATCACTTAAAACTAATTTACGTGCAAGTCACCGTCCCTGCACTACCTGGTGTGGAGCATACGGTGGACCTCAGCAAAATCGACGGTCGAACTGTCGTCGTCGGGTCTGCAGAACATCGCTGAACACACACTAGCAGTGACCCTCCGAGCGTTCGCACAAGGTGACACTGCATGACGTCTAAGGATGTTTAATCTCTCTTTCTCCATTGATTTCAACATTTTTTCTCATACCCCGTTGTTCAAAGTGTAGTTTATAATTTGATCAGTTGCAAGTCTTGGGGGGCCCTAGCTCTTTATCATAATTTTTTATTTGCCGGTTCCTGACTGAAGCCCCAGCTTTCCATAAGATAGACAGTGACCCTCCGGCTCAACGATTTCAGGCAAGTGACCCAGGACACTTCCGAGGATATTTATTTATTCATGAGGATCCTGAACTCCTTTTGATAGAACAACACCCTGTTGTTATCACGCAGGCTGACTGCAGTTTTGCGGATGTCAACCATCCTAAACACCACGAGCTTCTCTTGTGGTGTCAGTTAAACAATGGTATCGTATGGCTTGTGTGCAATTCTATTGATTCATTGAATCTTTTGTTGGATAGTCTCGAATTGTTAAAATGCACTTGCGCGAAAGATGACCCGATAAAACACGTGTAAACTGATTTTATAGACCCAGTAATTATTGGTTTCATTGAAAATGACCAAAAAAATGCGAATTGGGAGAGGAGTAAAATGAACGTATACTTTACATAGTAGGTAGTAAAGCTTGACCCACCTTACCCAACCTTGCCAAAGATTACTCACGCAAACGCTTGTGGTAAAACGCGCGATAATTGGGAAAGAATCATTTAAGTCACATCGACTACACTAGGCAAAGTTAATCAAAAAGTAAACTTTTCATTATCATTAATAAATTGGCTTGTAAAAAAGGTCAAAAGGCTTCAACATTTGTTCTTCCGATGTTTTATCCCGTTTTGCATCGTACAGAGACTGGTGAAACCGTGCCTAGGGCACCAACACACAGCAGTGATCGTAGCCTCCACTGTTCTCACTGTCCTCGCGCATTCACTCATCGCATGGGTCTATTTGGTCACATGCGAATTCATGACAGCGGACTTCACCGCAATGCCGACAACACCAATACATCATGCACACCCTCTGCTCCTGCCATTCTTACCGCCACTGCCACCCCCCTATCATGAATGACATCCCCCAGCCTCTACCGACTTCACTTGCCCACAATGCGCCCGCAACTTCAACTCACGCATCGGCCTGGTCGGTCACCTGCGAATCCATCGCACGGAGGCTGGTGAACCAGTGCCTGGGGCTTCGACATACAGTCGACGCGCCCGCCTTCACTGCCCTCACTGCTCCCGCACATTTACACACCGCATGGGCCTATTGGGACACATGCGCCTCCACGACAACCTCAGGTTAACCACTTGAGGCTAAGCCACATCAGTGCCAACTACCTACACCAATACATAAATCACTCCATCACCATCATCATCATGTATCTGAAGATATCACTGTTTCCTAGAAACCGTGGCTTGGAAGGCTGCCCATCTGCGCTAACACCAAACCACGCCATCGGCCCAGTGTATGTGTTTTGTGTGTCGAGTGGCTGACCAGTGGACTGGGAGTCAGATGGCGAGGGCTCCTCCATATCCCCTGAGTAAGTAAATCCTGGTGTGTGCGTTATGGGGGCCAGGTCGTGCTGTGGCGCGCGAAGACGGGTACGCCGACCCGTCAGCCAATGCTTACACTCCCATATCAGGCAACTGACCGGCTCGGACAGTAGTCTGACTGTGGGGGTGGGGGAGAGAGTGAGGTCGACAGCTCAGCGAATTTTCCTCGCTATAAACAATCTGACGCGCTTGAAACTATCACGGTGCGCTAAAAGCCGTGGCTTGGAAGGTTGCCAACTGACGGGATAACTCGGACCGCGTGGTCAGCCCAATGCGTGTTTTGTGTGGAGTGGCTGACTGGCGGACTGAGAGTCAGGTTGCAATGGCTCCTTCTTAATGTGGCCTTTATGGCACTCCCACTCCGTGGGATCCGAGCCAGGTGTGGTGGCACGCCCAGGGGGCGGCTCCGGCCGCGCCAGCCACCTGCGCCCTCTTACATCTCCGGTCTTCTTGACTCTGTCTTGATACCGGGCTGACGTGGGGAGGAGGAGAGAGTGCGGTAGCTGCAGCGCAAGGCAACCATCACTTAAAAACTAATTTACGTGCAAGTCACCGTCCCTGCACTACCTGGTGTGGAGCATACGGTGGACCTCGTCAAAATCGACGGTCGAACTGTCGTCGTCGGGTCTGCAGAACATCGCTGAACACACACTAGCAGTGACCCTCCGAGCGTTCGCACAAGGTGACACTGCATGACGTCTAAGGATGTTTAATCTCTCTTTCTCCATTGATTTCAACATTTTTTTCTCATACCCCGTTGTTCAAAGTGTAGTTTATAATTTGATCAGTTGCAAGTCTGTGGGGCCCTAGCTCTTTATCATAATTTTTTTATTTGCCGGTTCCTGACTGAAGCCCCAGCTTTCCGTAAGATAGACAGTGACCCTCCGGCTCAACGATTTCAGGCAAGTGACCCAGGACACTTCCGAGGATATTTATTTATTCATGAGGATCCTGAACTCCTTTTGATAGAACAACACCCTGTTGTCATCACGCAGGCTGACTGCAGTTTTGCGGATGTCAACCACCCTAAACACCACGAGCTTCTCTTGTGGTGTCAGTTAAACAATGGTATCGCATGGCTTGTGTGCAATTCTATTGATTCATTGAATCTTTTGTTGGATAGTCTCGAATTGTTAAAATGCACTTGCGCGAAAGATGACCCGATAAAACACATGTAAACTGATTTTTAAGACCCAGTAATTGTTGGTTTCATTGAAAATGACCAAAAAAATGCGAATCGGGAGAGGAGTAAAATGAACGGATACTTTACATAGTAGGTAGTAAAGCTTGACCCCCATACCCAACCTTGCCAAAGATTACTCACGCAAACTCTTGTGGTACAACGCGCGATAATTGGGAAAGAATCATCGAAGTCACATCGACTGAACTAGCCAAAGTTAATCTAAAAGTAAACTTTTCATCATCATTAATAAATTGGCTTGTAAAAAAAGGTCAAAAGGCTTCAACATTTGTTCTTCCGATATTTTTACCCGTTCTTCTATGTTTTTAAATTAATAAGATGGGCAGTTGTTATCCAACCTTGGTTGAGCTCGAACATATATCTTTCGTACACTTTTTGAACCTGGGATCACAAAAGAACAAGTTATCACTTCTCCAGTACATTGAACTGATCAGAATTAAAATTAATATAAATTAATATAAATTAATATATATAAATTAATTATAAGATAAAGAATCAGCTGCCTTAAATTATTTTTCTCAAAATTTTGGGAAACTGCTTATAAAACAGTACTGTGTGCAAATTGTCTAGTCAAAAGTCATCATGAATTTTATAACACACTAGCAGCACATATGCTTACTCACATTTTCCAGTAAAATATACCTCTTATCATGATTTCATTTACAGGCTGGGTTCGGTTTTCCCCAATTTGGATAAAATCCTTGCCATACATTAAACCAGTCTCACGTCAGCTGAGCCAGGATTCATTAGATGGACTACTGATTGTAAAAAAAGGATATTTGTCCTACAAAGCAGCCCATTGCCCATGGACGTAACTTTCGCAGATGCATCTACGCAAATTGAGCTGTTGAGTGCTCAAACATCCCACCTAGAGTTTGGCATCTGCCTTTTTGATAACAAGGAGAGATTTTTAATCGCACCCTGACAGTTATTTATCTAAGTGCGCAGTTTTTAATTTATTTAAGTGCATGTTTATGCTATTTTAAAGTTATTCAATAAGAACTGTTTTCCTTTTAATATACCTGTATTTATAAAAGCACATTGATACAACTATTCGATTTAGTTGATACTAGTTTTTCAGATTATAAAATCAACATCATGGATGAAGCAATAGGATAAATTAAAGTTTCTGTTTGACACCAGCCTTCTAATTCTACTAAAGGAAAGAAGAGTTGGCATTAAACATCTACATTTGGATCGTGGCACGTTCGTAGGGGTACTCTCAGGGGTTTAAAAGAACGGGTGATAATCAGTCCAGCATTCAAATAAAAAAGGCTAAAAAACTACGTAGTTGCATATGTTTTCGTTGATGGAAAATGAGGTGAAAAAGCCATCAGGGATGACTAATATATAGTGCATTGAGTTTGAACTTACCATTTTTCCTAATTCATCGGGAAGTCAAATAAAGTATAAATCTTCTTCACAGTTTAGTGCGAAACCTGCTTGGGAACTTGGCTTGATTTTGGCCAAAATTTTGAGGGAAATAGGACCATCTATAACCTTGATACCTTTAATTTTTTCAGCTTATCTAGAGTCATTTACTGAATCTGGTGCAGTAAGGAATAAACAACCTTGTTGGAGAAACTGGGAGCTAACAATGAACAAGAATGCCCGAACATGTCGCAGCAGTTAGCTGCGTAGTTGCATATGTTTTGTTTGATGGAGAATGAGGCGAAAAATCCATCAGGGATAACTAATATATAATACATTGTGTTTGAATGTACCATTTTTCTTAATTCATTGCCTGTCATATTGATTAGCAAATTAATTGTACGACCATCACCTTCAGCGACGACAGTTTGCAATTACAAAGAGCTAGGTAGTATAGCCTAAGGTGAAGATTTTTACTCAAAATTTGGATTCATCGTTCAAATGTTAAAGACGGATGTAGCAGTAGGTCAGTGGCCGGGTAAATTGCCATGAATAAACGAAATCACTTGTCCCACTTGACAATCAAAATGTAATTTCAAATGCAGCGACACAAATGAACACTGATCAAATGTTTCCTTCAATAAACATTATCATCATCACACAAGGCTCGTACAAACGGCACTACATTAAAATTGAAAAATAATTCATTTTGAAAACGCTAATGTTCTGTCTACCATACATAGTCTACATTTCCAGAAATGGTCATCTCAAAACACTCATAATGCTGATCAAGATCATCATGCACGTTGCAAATTTATTTACTTATATGAGCGCTACTTAATTTTCTCACCAAATAATTCGATCAAAACTGAAACTATCGGGAAGTAAAATAAAGTATACGTCTTCTTCGCAGATAAGAGCAAAACCGTGCCTGGGTGCTTGGTGTGACTTTGGCCAAACTTTTGAGGGAAATAGGACCATCTATAACCTTGATACCTTTAATTTTTCCAGCTTATCTAGATTCATTTCCTGAATCTGGTGCAGTAGGGAATAAACAACCTTGTTAAAGAAACTGGGAGTTAACCATGAACACGAATGCCCGAACATGTCGCAGTTAGCAGGATTGACGATAGTTCACAGATCACGGCCTTATCTACGAGAGCCTGCCATACCTTTGAGTTTCACAGGGCAAACATTTTCACTAGATTTGGCACTCGTGTGAGCGCGAGCTGCTTAAATCCTGTTTCTGCGGTCCATATTCAACCAATAAGCATCAGAGTTGCGAAAATTCCCATCAAAGTATTCAAAAGACTAGTTGGCGAGTAAACATGTGCTTTTGATAAATTCTCGTCGGGCCAGTATATTTATATAGGAAACGGAGTACAAGCTGAGACAAAATATCAATAAGTTTAATCCCGTCATACCAGTGAGTCGTGTTAAAAGGGGGGAGGGTGGCGATAAGAGACAAATGGGTAAACTGCAGTGAGGGTTTGGTGGTCGTTCACGAAAGGGAGGGGGGAGGGGAGGGGAAGAGGCGAACGGCCTGGACTGCATGTAATTAAGCCGTCGTTGGCCATGCTAAGCACGGAGCTTACAGTAGGTTCTTTTGTGCGTACAAGACCGGTTTTCTCAACCGAATGGTGGTGGTTTCTACTGTTACTAGCAGCCGCTGACCCAGTGAAGTGGGATAGTTTGGTTGCACTTTATAAATCACACGGAAGGCTTCGTTAGGGTTCACACGGTGCCCGGAATCTACCAGGTGTGCGAGAATAGCGCTGTTTATGCTTTTAACTTCGCCTTTTCTAAGCCATGCCGGGAGTTTTTCCTTTATACTTTTGGCTAGGCGCCGACTCGTGCGACCAATATAACCTGCTCCACAGGAGCAAGTGAATGACTAGATGCACATGGAGGTGGTCTGAGCTGGCAACCTATCCTTACCTTCCTTGTGTAAAACAGGGTTGGTGAGAATAATATCCGAATTTTCACCGCTGGGAAGGTTCGTGCGACGGTAAGTGAACTTCTGAAAAGACGCCTTGACCAAGCCGAAATTCCAAATTTAGTTTCGAGCAAATTACTTAAGGAGGGTTGCTATATTAAACATTTTGGAGCCTTATCCCAAGATATTTTGCCCACACTGGATGCCCGCTTGTAAACAAGTTTATTTTTGACCACCTGCAATAGGTATAGCCTGTAAAAAAAATGGCTTTTTGAATTACTATGCATTTTTCTCCTGTTTTTACGATCCCTTCATTCATGCAAATATAGTATCTAAAAAACATGCATGAAATATCATTTCCTGTGGTCGTTTACTATCCAATTACACCTTCTTCAATTTTTTCAGCTAGAAGAAAGCATTTATTACGGTTTTTAAAATTCTTAAAAACTGCCCAATAATTTTGAACCATACCGGTTGTTTGACTTAAATTTGAGTTTTCCGAACTTCATAAAGTAGACATTTCGGTTAAGAAACATAACAAAGGTATATGCGCTCTCAGATGAATTCATATAGTTCTCATAAAGATTTTTCAAAGGATGTAGATCATGTTGTACACTTAAGAAGGAACTTTAATAAATTGACGGATACTATGAATTATGAATGAAGGTTTCACTCTCTTAAAACATTTCATAATTAAAAACGTTTTCAAAACGGAAAGACAGGCTTTCTTCAAGCATTAATGTTGAAGAAGTTTGAATCGGCTAACAAAAAAATTAAACGAAGGAAAGTTTTCCTACAATATATATTTAAATGAGTAAGGCCGTTGAAAATCCATGATAAAAATGCAAACTATCGAAATAGTCACTTTTTCAGGGCGGTCAGAATGAAGTTCGTTCAAAAGCCGACATCCTGGCTTGGCTGACAGCAGAATCGATGGCTCCTCTCATAGTTAACGTTTCAAGAAACAGCAAACTTCACCATAAAACTCCAAAAATGACGTATAGAATCTCTATTGCCATTAGTTTTGTTTGTGTAATCAAGCAAGTTTAACGTAAAAAAAAAACCCGAAATTACTTCAGTAGATTTAAATATTAAGGTGTTTATTAGCCAAATATGATATCACGTCTCATATTGGGAAAGTGTACTTAGTAATCAAAACTTAGTGAAAAGTCAAGCTACCGTAAAATTGCACGTCTGTTGCAAAATTTGTGCAAGAAATCTTCACAGTAGCCGATGGATTTCAGCTTAAATATTCCTACAAACTTATCGCACGGGCCGAAAATGCCTTTTAACCAACGCATTCTCTCAAGTTCGAGCATTAATTGCGGACAGAAAAACTGGAGTTCATAGATCCAAGTGCACTTGGAGGGGAAGGCCTCACCGATGAGTGGAACCCCGGAATCTGTTTCACGCAGACGCACAAGATCGGCGAAACAAGCCCATCTGTCATTTAGCTCAGTACCTGTTCCTTTGTTTTTTTATTTCTTCGACAAAGTATGGACCCTGTTGCCAGCACGTCAGGTGTTCGAGACTACTCATGTAAGGTTTGCAGCAAGACTTGCAATTTGCTGGAGCAGTTACGTACCCACATGAGCAGCTGGAGTCATATTCGACGTTGTGAGCGATCCTTCTATGAATCTGGTAACGTGATGTACTCCTTGACTTATTATGCACCTAATCAGGTGACCCCGGAATCCGGACCATCTCTCCAGTCTTGCTTCGCTTGCGGAGATGAAATGACTTCGGTCAGCTTACTTAGTCACCAGTGCCTTTGGAGGCTCTTAACTCTTCTGAATGCGCCTTTTCTCCTTCCTCCCTGTCCGCGCAACCGGTAGATGCCTTGCCGAACTCATATTTTTCTGGGGCCACGTCCGTGTTGGTCGGGAAGGAAAGAAAATCGGGACCTTTCGACTGCCTGATCTGCAATGTTACACTGAATTCTACAAGTCAGTGTGAGGCTCATTTACAGGGAAAACGTCATAGAAGTCGTGCGACTGGTGAAAACACCTCTTTATCTGACGCCAATATGTCGAAATTCTCGATAACCGGCCGCATAGAATGCGGACCGACTGAAGGGTTCGGTGAAGTCTGTTGTACTATGGTGCAGGTCACGCATTGGGCACTGCATGTGGCGGGGAGAACACACAATCGCAAGCTGTCCTCAGGTGCTGTTTCATTGTCCTTAAAACCTGGACCCCGGGGATATGGCTTATTAGTGAGTGCGCATCTTCATAGCATTCCCGGCTATCCTCTTCATCGGAGGATAGCGATAATTCATGCCAACATTTATTGCTGTCAGATTTTGCCAGCGTCTGTTTTTTTTTGATTTCAAAATTTACAGGAGGTTGCTTCTTACTCTTGGCATAAAGTCTGCCTTCTAATTTTTTAACATTAATATTCTTATGCGTGCCCTCGTTTACCTAGTAACTGCGCACCTTTTGATCATCGGACAACTGACACCAGCTTACGCGAGTGCTTTCAGTATCAGGATTGTTGTCCTAGCGAGATTTGTGCTGTTTATGTGTGTGTTTGGTGGCATGCCTAGGGGCGGCTAGGACTTAGGGGACGCGGCCGCGCCAGCCACCTGCGTCATCTTCCCCCTCCGGTCTTCTTGACTATGTCTTGACATCGGGATCAGGTGGGGGAGGAGGAGAGAGTGCGGTAGCTGCAGCGCAAGGCTACTATCACTTAAAAATAATTCACGTGCAAGTTACTGTCCCTGCACCACCCTTCCATGGAGCATACGGTGGACATCGTCGGACTACGACGGTCGAACTATCGTGTGTGTGTATGTGTGCCCTCTGTGCCCCCTAAACGGGCCACGTCATAGATGGGTTGGAATAACACGAGGGCCACATTAGGGCACGGCAGGCGTTATTCGGGTTGCGCTCCCATAACAAATGCCGAACATGGAGTTGTAGTGGCACGTCTAGGGGTGGCTAGGACTTAGGGGACCCAGCCGCGCCAGCCACTTGCGTCTTCTCCTGCCTCCGGTCTTCTTGACTCTGTCTTGACACCGGGCTCAGGTGTGGAAGGAGGAGAGAGTGCGGTAGATGCAGCGCAAGTCTACTATCACTTTAAACTAAATCACGTGCAAGTCACCGTCCCTACTCCACTTCTCCCATGGAGCATACGGTGGATATCGTCAACTACGACGGTCGAACTGTTATGTGTGCCCCCTAAACGGGCCACGTGGTAGATGCGTTGGACCAACATGGAAGCCACAACAGGGCACGGCATGCGTTATTCGGGTTGCGCTCCGCTAACAAATGCTGAACATGGGAGATGTGGTGGCACACCTTGGGGTGGCTAGGACTTAGGGGACCCGGCCGCGCCAGCCACCTGCGTCCTCTCCCCCCTCCGGTCTTCTTGACTCTGTCTTGACACCCGGCTCATGTTTGGGAGGAGGACAAAGTGCGGTAGCTGCAGCGCAAGGCTACTATTACTTACAACTAATTCACGCGCAAGTTACCGTCCCTGCACCACCCTTCCATGGCGCATACGGTGGACATTGTCAGACTACGATGGTCGAACTATCGTGCCTTCAGTAGGGTAAAGCATAACGTATTTGTTTACCACTTCCTAACTGTCGGCAATTTCTGAATATTATGGGATTATTCCACATCAATAGCAGCAGTAGCAGCGGCACTGAACCGATTGCATTCCAAATATCCATAGTAAAGTTCAAGACGAATGTAAAAACGTAGTTTGATGGATTTAAAAGTAGATGAATTGTGTCATTCATTTTGTGCAATGGAAGTTGAGCTGTATCGTAATCAGTGGTGGACGAGGGAAAAAATTAAAGAGTCTGCGAGGATCAAACAGAACCCTTAGCCTGTTTAACCCAATTTTCTTTCAATGGGATGACTCCTAAGCATCGGTAGGGTTTACTACATATTTTCTTTCAAATTTGGCTGCGGAATGCACATATAGTAAGTGTCCTGCCTCATGAAATCTCATGAATTCCATGCGATAGGGCACAGTATGCGAAATCGGTCTGCACTGTAGCTCACAAAATTTCACAGGAGTTAATAAGTGACCGTTATTAAAAGAGAAGGCATATTTTGGTTGAAACAAATAATATTATGTAGTTTATACATATTAATGTTTATATAAAAGTTACAAATTCAGAAAACGCTAAAAATATGGTTAGCTAATTTACCTGAATTTTTTAATGCACAGAATGCTTGTGCATGTGAAAAATGGGTAAATAAAACACCACAAGTTGAATTACTTTCGAAAATAGTCATTTAGTGTATATTCCGCAGCAGTTGTCTTTTAGAGTAAGGGCATTGTCTAAGTTTACAGTATATTCATGCGAATTGGCGGTTTCTTCTCTTGGGTTTATATTGTTTAAGATGCATTTGACTAAGGTAAACAGATTTTGACTTGATTACCCTGGCAAGGTCTTCACAGAAATAAAATATTTCATAAGCTGGCATGCTGTCAGTGACTTATAAATTTAAATATATTTTTAAGGTGAAATCGTAAATTTACCCTTTCATGCATATTAAGAGAACTTTCCTTTTGTTAAATTTCTTCATAAGTATTTCCGGTGTTGGATTACGATATATTTCAGATCGTCCTTGAAATGTTGGTAAATAATTTATGTTTTCCTGCGTTTAATGTCTATTTCCCATAAATATAGCTTTTTTGCATGTGTTTATCAAAACTTTCAAAATAAGCTATTTCTTAAAGGCATTTACCGCAATAATGATGTCTGTGACAGCTTTACTAATGCAGGTAGCCGTTTGGTTCATATTTTTAAACTCAACCGAATAGGAAAACTCGTTGCTGAGAAGACTTAATGCCCACAACATATTTGGACAATGAATATGATTAAGATCAATGAAAAAGCTATTATAATAAGTAACCTCTTTAATAAAACCACTTTAAATAGATATTTTGTTGTCGAATTTCAGGGTACTCAGCCATTTGCCAAGATCAAGTCAAGGATTAATGGGGACATTCGACCGGTTTTTCAACTTCGCTGAAACTCAGGGATACAATGTCTGCTGAGAAATGAAAGAACTCACTTATTCAGTTCTATGGGAGCGGGTGGCTTGATATATACTAAGATTTTGCGAAGAAATTTCAATTTTCTGCCCTTTCCGTTTATTCATTAATAGTCAACTGCAGATGGGTATTGTCTGGGCATCTTTCGTTTACGGTGTGACTGAGAAAAATGATGGCCTGTGGCAGTTTTTCATGTATATGCTTGTAAACAGTCCCAATTATCAGTGTGGTAAAACAAAATTCACGCACACAAGTTTATTACTGCGTTTTTTGGCATAAGACGTCACAAATTTGCAAAGCTGAATTTTAAAAACTAAATCCACCCTTGTTTTTCCGAAAACTATACGATTTCTGGTTAGTCCATTAACCTGATTTCGTGAACGCAAGATCAAATTTTCTGTTCTCTGAAGGGATATATTTAAAAATCCTCTAGCTTTTATTAATATTGGTTTATTTTGCAACGTACAGAAACAAAAAAAGATTTAGTCCGGAAGGCGCAATAGCGTAGGAAAACACTTGGAAAACAATTAACGTCGGATTTTGCACCATTTTGTCCGGTTTTGCCTTCAATTAACAGATCTGAAATGAATTGCTCCTTAGTAAACAACATTTGCACCTCAAATTAGTACAATGAACGCGATCAACCACTCCAAATGTGTGTGGTACTACCATCTGCGATTTTGAGGATGGCATTTCATGTGTTAGGCAATCTACCGTACAACTTATCCCTTGACCAAAACCGTCTGTAGTGCGCTTACGAATTCAACGAACTTATATGCTGCAAAATCATATTACACTTTCAACCTTTCATTTTTGAAACGATATTCGGAAAATGCAATTGATGTTGAACATTTTAGCAAAAACGCTCCTGTAAAGTAATCTTCACCTTCACGCATATCTCACCTAAAATATGGTTGATATCAGACTTAAGCTGAGACGTATCGACTGTAGTTGTTTTGTCGAAATGGCAATAATTAGTATGAGTTCTGTAGTAGGTGTCTTCTGTCTCCAGAATAAATGCCCAAATCCCCACTTATTATTTCATAAAAGGAGAGTTTGGCATACACTGGGGTCATTCACCTCAACAGTTGAAGCAAACGCTTGAGATTACCATTTTTAAATGTGTAACGCCAGTAGATAAGAGTGTAAGAACAGGCACCTTACTAGATCTCCAAAAACACCACAAAACACCGCAATCGTGAATTGCGTTGCACCTAGCGGTCGTAAAACCAGTCATGGAATAAAATGTGTTAATAAACTATTACCGTTCAGGAAGATTTCATTAAGAGCACTGACTTCTGCGTAAACAGCTGAAGCACTCAACATACGGATCAAACATGCAGGTCAACGTTTTATAGATATCTGGGGCTGATAAATATTGTGAGCAGAGTGCAATGCGATCTTAGCACAAAGAAACTTTCAGGAAGATAATAGAGTAGGGATGCCAGGGCATACGACGGTTTTTCAAACACGTGGAAGACGGAACCGTCGAAAAGTGAAAAGTATCCGCACCTTGTCTCTGGTCCTTCAGGCCCAATGCTTTTAGATGAAAAACAATACAATCTGGCATTTTCGTGCACTTGACTAAAAGATAGGGTGCATTAGTCAAAATGACCTCCCTTGACCTCAATCTGGGTTTCAAACCTGCTTAAACAATACGAAGAAAATGAACCTCCGTAAACAACTAAAAATCTGCTTAACTGGACTTTGTTATAGTTAGTTAACATTCACAGTTCTTTATATGTTGCATGCTGATATCCCCTTTTCAACTGCGAGTTAATTTCGCCACTGATGAACCGTTGCATTTTTGCTAGGCACATAAAATTATGCACGGCATATTTTCTATGTAGAAAGATGCTACTTAAATACGCACGTCAGAATCTTCAAAATATCATAAATAAGAACTTTTAAACCGAGCGATACTCTTTCATTGAGGATAACACTCAAAGGTGACGTAGTTTTGCAGCCGTAGTATTGGATAAATAGTTTTCGTTTGTTTTTTCATCTACCATTTTTTATTTGTAACGGCTTACAAATCACTTTGAGAAGATTCATGGTATATGGAGAATAATGTTTCACCAGATGTGGGTTTTGTAGTCCAAAGGACAAAGGCTCATGCAAATTCTGGAGAGGCTAAACCATGGGCTTTTAGCTAGTACCTATGCCGAAAGTACGGTATAACGTATTTGCCATATAAGATTCACACTACTTGTAGTACTACTTGTTTGTAGAATGGGCATAACGTGGTTATTCCACAGTGGTTGATTGTCTTCGACCCAAATGTTCATTGAAATTTCGGGTCTGATCCTAAAAAGTCATGTCCGGACCAAACATTATTTCCCAGACTAAACCATATTTCCAGTATGATGAATGATTCTTATTAGTATAACCCAAGTTAAGTAGTCATTACTTATGACAAAAATGTAATTTACAATTTGGATAACCTTCACGAAATAAGCAATCTATTGAACTTATATGCAGAATGGACACGACGGTTATTTCGCAGAATTTGATTGGTCAGTGTACGTGCCCGGTAAATTTAGCTTCAGGTCTTTAAAATAATGATTGGCAAAATATTTATCTTTATGCATATTCAAAGTTCATGTATGAGAAGGCGCACATAACATTAGCTGATTTTTAAAACTGCGCATTTTAAATGAGCCATCAAGACCTCGGTGACCAAAAGGGCGTCATCTGCTGTCTGCTCGCTTTTTTCTCCATGTTGCAGGACTATTAAACTGAAAGCTAACTCTCCAACATGCACATCTCATTTTCCAGTGGGATTAAACCAAGAGTTTTTCTATGCCATTCGTGAATCCTCGGAATCGGAACACGTTCGGCTTTAGGAGTTGATTCGCCCATACTGTGAGCCATTGACATGCACAGCCTTATCAAAATAAATCTTAATTTACTTGGTACCCTATGCGGTGATAAAATTACAGAAACATAAGTAAACCGATATCAGGTGGCACGAAGGGGGAAAGGTTAAATATATCACTCAATTTCATGGCTTCTCATTCGATCCTCCGTATACTTCTTATACAGCTTCACTGGAAAGAGCCTATATGCGATCGCTGGTATAAGCATTTAATTGGCATGGAAGTTCGTATTTTTACCAAAACCCATGATTACAGGCAGACATGGAAACGACAAGTAGAGGTTCAAGAACTACGATCTTTATAGGATGCAGTCGCCAGGAAACAAGATGTCGTAAAGAATTATCTCTCATCGTGTAATCGCTTGGGGATCTTAGTTTACGTGACTCTGCTATGATTTCCTTTATTTTGTCTATTTTTGGCATGCTGACTACTCAGCCATTTGGCTCGCGTTTTGCTGGGATTTTCACCGAGTCACTTTTACGCCAAAAAAGCAATAATTGGGGTGAAATCATGGCTAGTAAATACTCCAATACTGTCCGATTATCAACCTTTTGGTTCATTTCACCTCTCAGCGATAAACGCAAGGTATGCTTGCGCATTTCTTCGTCTGAAAACTGTGCCCTATCTATACAGTGTGCCTTGTGGCTGTATTACCGCTTTGGGCTCCTGACTATGGTGAATACTTCAAGTGAGCATTCAAAACTTCGAAACTGGTTCCAGCCCTCTCATCTGTTTCTTCTGAACTGCTTTCTGGAAACCGTCTGTTCGCTTTTGGTAAAGCGAGGGCATGTTTTTATGTTGAAGGACAAGATGAGGACCTAGTTTTTTAAAACGCAGTCAAAGCCATTAGCCGTCTACGTAACTAGTAACCTGTTACTTGCGACTACTTAGTAAACTTGGGGTCAACTGCTTATCCCTTACGGGCCAAAGACTTGGTTTTTTGCTAGCAGACGGATGATGGTGAGCAGGATGGATGAAAAAATTTAAAAATCTCCCAACCCCGTCCATTAATATCTCCTTAAACCGACTGTTTTTTGTTGAGTGATCGCGTGTCATTTTTAATGCCGAGGAGGCATTATTGTACCAGTCCTGTAAAAGGGCGCTATCGGTGAAATCAACTCACGTTGTAAAATATTCTGACCCATGATTAGGACGACAGTTGGTTGGTCGTTTAGCTCTGTTGTTGGAAAAAAGCACACGGCTGTTGGTTGAGTGACCGATTGTAAGTAATTTACACTAACTCCAATTGGAACCGGTATGTTCCTGCTGCGTCCTGTAAAGGAATAAAAACACGCACATAGAAAGCAGCAAAAGAAAGAAATATTGTCTAGGAGCGCATTTATAGTGCGTGTGAAAATTCGGAAACTTGCATATATAAATAAATTATGCTAACCCAAAGGGAAAAATGATTTTTGTGTGCCTTTAGGGAGGAGTAGTTTGAATTTGCTGGCTGTTCTTTCCTAAAAAACCAGGCAAATTCGATGAGTGGTTATTTTTACCCTTATGTTGGACGCTCAGAGACTTATGAATGGAAACAAAATATTCTAAACTTTGGAAAAAAATGCATTTTTTGCGCAGGACGTGAATATTCAACACATTAAACTAGGAGCAGTTTGAATTTGCCAATTATGTTTTCCTGGAGAAATGACAAATATGGTTAACAGTTATTTTCATCAAACTGTCCTGAACCTTTCAGCGGCGTAATGCCTCTACGCCCATGGGAATTTTATGGATATAAAACAGTTTTGGGAATTAATAAAGGAACCCGAAACTTCTTTATGTGCATATAAAATTCACAGTAGCAGACCAATGAGGAGAACTTTCCAGTCAGGCCTTATTAACAAAAGAATGAGTGAATGTTTGCATTTTTTGAAACCTGATTAATAAAATGAGCGTTCTAAATTATTTTGTTTGCATGGTTCATTAATAATTGTTGGAACAAAAACAATATAAAATATTATGCCTTCCATTTCATCACCTCAAACTCCACCATAGAAAAGTAAATCGGGAACTTTGTACTGCATAGGAGTTTAAAATTTCAAAGAGGACTCTTGGCCCAGGTTGCATGCAATTTTATATTCTATTTGATAAAAAAGGTTGATGGCTACAGTCGCCTCACTTATTTTAAGTATTCGGATGAATCTGAAGGCAAACAAATAATCATATGTGTAAATTCGTTTATCAGTGCTAATTGAAGTTCACATAGGCAACAAACGTCACCGTTTAATGAGATATGATACAAATCACCGAAAACTAGCACAAAAATTTTCCTTCTCTGCTTTTTCATGTTATTCTCTCCGTTATTCGTTCTTCGTTTTTAAAAGAAGCTCTGCGATCTTCTTTATTACAACTTAACTTAGTTCGCGTCCATACAGTTGAATAAATTATTTTTCATTTTCGTCTACTAAGCGAGTATCCCGACATTAGCTTTTTTGTATGGCGCCCACTACAGTAAATTAATTATGCTATGAAAACAAAATATATAATCTTCAACTCTTCAATCAGACAGAAAAGGCACGTATTGGTTTGAACTCAGAAGGAAATTTTTGCAAATTTTCTCAAACCTACCACTTGCATTAAACGCGTACCCTCTTTCACGAATCCGCTTTTGAGCACATGCTTGGGTTTTCGAAAAAGGGGAAAATTGTGGAATGTCATTTTCATTATATATGCGTGACAATATTCCATGTGTTGGATGGCAAAGTTCCTTCCTATATTTACGCTGTAGAAAAAATGCATTTGTCATTTTCTGTGCGTTCAGAAAAAAACTATAAAAAGGTTTTTTCTGTTTTAAAAGGATAAATTTGGTAGTTGAAATTATTTTACCACTGACATTCCCCTACTTTTTATAAAGTAAGCGCTTGTGTTCAACCATTATTTCCAAATTTTATAAATTTTAATTATAAGTCTTTGATCTGTCGCTTTGAGCTGTGAAGATCGCAAAACCACATAATCAAACAAATGACTAATGGAAACCAATACAACGTTCAGGTAATCATAAATTAAAACATTGGAATATCTACTTATAGGAGTAGCAATCCACTTTCGCAACACTTATTACCAAAAGATACATTCTGTTGCTCCAAAAGCAAGAAAGAACAATATTTATGCACAATAAAAACTGTAAAGATATGGCAGATTCGTGTTTAAAGTTTGGTATTTTCCCATTAATATCAACCATTCCATTTTCAGTTCTCTTTTACAGCAATGTTCATCAGCATAAATTAAGAATGGGTTTGGTTTATTTCACTAGATTTTTTCAACCTAAAAAATACACGTTGAATCGGATTTCAAAACCAACTACAAATTCAAAAGTAGACATTTTCCAAATAAGATTTATCCTCAGTAATGAGCATACCCCGTCTCAAACTGTGTACTAAGGAACCACATGTGTACAAAATGAATAGATAGCAGCTCACAGCCTTTCGCATATGATTATTATTGTAATTCCTTTTGTGGACGTTAAACCGTTCTGATATTTTTCCAAAATATAGGCTAAGATATTATTTTTCAGAAACGGACACTGAACCTCACAATTACCTTGCACTTCACTTAACGAAAAATGTAATCATCAGTAGATAATGTGTCTCCCCGTCACAGTTGTTTTCGAATCAAAAGTCATTGGATCTGTTTTTGTAATGAGCAGCTGCATCCGGTATGCTCTGGTGTCTATCGATGCTGCCCGACAAACGCAATTTGTCAAAATGTCGGTGAACTATATGCTGGATTATGCGAACAACTATCCTCGAGTAAGTTTTATGCTTTTTGCGCCTGTTCGCATTGATGGCTCATGCAATGTCCTGTGGAGTGATAGACGACTCCTCGTTAATCTCAGGCACATTTAAACTTCATTTCCGCGCTGGTTCATTCGACCCATTTAAAGTCTGCCGAAAAGGCTTGAATAACTGACAGCGGAAGACAACTTATGGACCATTCAAACTGGAGCCGCTTCCGGTAACTCAAAATAAGGCCCGTATACGCTCTACTATTTATCTGAAAAAACTCGGGAGAAATCATCTGGTCAAAGTTAGAGTAATTGACAAAAAAAATAACAACCGTTGCAGTTGGATGCATAGTCCTTGTTCGGTAGAGAATGTTAAAATGGCGTTATTTTCACGCCTAATGGCGCATGAATTCTGGCGTTTTATGTAAGCCTGGGAACTCACCCTCGGCGTCAACTGACGCACTCAAATCTGGCACGACCTGGGAGACTGCCAACTGACGGGATATTTCTGCTACGCTCAGGACTAATAATCAGACTGCTTCTTTACTGAAACCGTCATTCGTTTGGGATCTGAACCGCCATTACAATAGCCTAGTATGTGTCGTAGAGACCGGCTCGTAGGTGACACGTATACATTGGCTATTTAATTTCCTCAGTCATTGCATCGTGTCCATCTTTACTCAGTGGGGCAACAGAGCAAAGACAGCATACAGAGAGAGTGCCTGTATTTCAATACATAGTATAGTATTGTACAGTTCATAAAGTATATGGTATTCGAAGAACAAAAGTTCTCTGTGAACTTTATTATGTAACTGTTAGATGCTGGATCCCCAGGTCGTCGTCAGACGTGCAGTAACTGGGCCGAATGGTTACCATTTAAAAAATGCCGGAAAAAATCGATATTGCTTAGTCATGTTTGACAAAAAACCACAACTGTAGGCTGACTTCTCGTCCAGATTGGCTGGCGCCTTTTTCATTTTTTAAAATTGCTGTATGTGGCATCCGATGCCATGTGCCGAGAAATGCATTAGTCATCGGAGTTAATGGCCTCAAAGTATTCTCGGCCTTTCTAAGATGGGCAGAAAATAACAATTCTTGTCTTTTCCCATGCAAACTTTTGTCCAGTTTCCAGTGTAGGAACGACAACTTTTGACAAGTGGTCTCGTCTCTTTTCTATTAACTGGTGTTCATTTAGCCATGCAGAGGCATATTTTCCTGTTTGACTACAATACACTGCATTGAAACTGTCGTATGGAACCTTAAAGACCCTTCGTTTTCATCAAACTAGCCAACCCTATCCTAAGGGTGTACAAGCTGGTCTCGCAGTGTCATCATTGATTTATGTGCCACTTAGATTTGGTACTTCATCAGGTTTCTTTCAACAAGTTCGGTTACGTTCTTATTGTACGGACGTTTTCCTCAGTACTCGGTTTGGGCACCTGACCGAAACAATCTAGTTCCTTGTCCTTTTCCTTTAACTCCTCTCGTTTCCTGCTTGGATGAACAAACTATCTAGAGTATATAGTAATATATAATATAGTATATATACTACATTTGGTATTTACGCATAGTATAGACAGTACATGGAGAGTGTAGATGATGCGCAAGTGTGTTTCATTATAACTTAATTATTACGACAGTCTCCGGTGCTGCGCCCACACTGTGCAGTAGGTGGGGATCTCGTCACTTGTAACAGTTGAACTTTCTTGAGGAGTACCGGCAAAGTAAGGATGTTTACAAAGGCTGTACGTCATTGGTAAACTTTGCATTTTACCAAATGTTTGTCACCTACTACGCAGCTTTCGATCTCCACTATAGGAAACCACGCCCCATGTATTCCGGCCGATACTAACGAAATGGAATTTGTTGGAGAAGATTGCACTTGCTACTCTCTAGTCTGCATTGCAGTTCAACATTCATTTTCCAGGAGGTCGCAGTTTGTTTTTACTGGCGCAAACTAATTATTACGCTGCCATCAGATGAATAGAGTAGCTGTACTTGCGTCGTTTAAATTGACAAAACAATTTTCAGATGTCCCTTCAGTCATGAAAGGCTTTCGTGATAATTTAATTGTTTTTCCATTAACCCTTCACTTCTGCTTTTGAGAATGGTACTTAATAGACTTTGAGTCCAACTTCTAGCAATCGTGTGCGATCCTCTAGTTTAAAAAATATGAGTCTTTTCCTAAATTAAAGTTCACAAGGAAATAAAAGTGGGGCAAACTTGCACAGCGTCAACCTCACGTCACTCTCTACATACCTAGCCTAATTGGATGATTAGGTATGACCGTTGCCCATGAAAAGGAGAACGGAGGCGATAACGGACACAAGTAAGCAGCCCGTCTCTGCGCACGAAACACTCTCAGTGCGAGATGTCTAATCTCATGCATGTGAGAGTACTGTAACTGTCGCATAAAGTAGGCGCCATTACGACATCATATGCAATACTATTAGCTTGTCGTAATACGTTGAAATTTCATTCGATTGTTTATAACTCCTGGATATTATGTAAAATGACCTCACATTTCTCGCGCGCTCTTTTCGCTCTTCCAGCTAGTTGTTTGAGGTGGAAGTATTGTTGATGGGAGTGGGTGAAGTTGCTTATGTGACTTGCATCCAACATCCACTGTCTGGCTTACGTAGAGAAATGGCATGATATGCTTTAAACAGCAAGATGCTAAGAGAGCGCCAGTGTTGACTGCAAAGTCATAATACTGGCGCCACTTCACTGTCCGTCATTCGGTTAAAAAAAGATGGCAATCGGTAGGTCAGGGTCCTTGGAGGTAATCAATCCACGTAAGTTGACATAATTTATGCATAAGAGCTTGCCTGATAAGATCAAACTCAGGCAAGCCAACTAGCAAGCGTCATGACAGTGAAAGATTGAACTGCTACATTTGGCAGTGGTGTTTTCGGGCAATGGCTGCATTTACGGTCCATCCGCTATCGATGCCTGTTACTGCTCCAGCCTTGTTTTGACCTTAAAGTATCCTTTTCTTTAAGTTTCCTTATACTGCTGGATTAGCTCTTGTAAAATCCAAATCTACTGAGATTCATTTTGTTTAATCCCAGCGAAATTACCAAATGTATACTGAAGCTTGAAATTAACTGATACGAAGGTTTTAATCAAAGTTTTGTTCTGCAGTTCCTGAGATAATATGCGACAGAATCTATTATCAAATTCGCAAGTAGGCTAGCCTGCGTAGGTTTGGGTGAGGCAACTGGTTGCGCAGCATCAACGACCTCACGAACAAGATTTTGCGTTTGGACCCAACCAGTGTCTTGCAAGTTCTTTGGAGCATTTTTAAATGCGTATATCACATCATATTTTCCAAATCTATCGCCGAAAACTTACATGTACATCTCCTACTTAACACTGTCCAAATCACCTCTGGAATTGTTTTAAAAAAATATATTTTGCTAAACATTTCGATCGAAAATAATTTTCCCCAGTAGGGCAAGGGCCCTCAGTTGAATTCTGTTAACCCGTGGGTACTTATCGAAGTGTGAATTTAACTGCAGTCGTTAGGTCAACCTCGTGACCACTGTTTTTACCCTGTTATGGATTTACACTGTTTTGGTAGCGCATGTTCCATTTATAGCATTTGTTGAGGCAAATATTCACCTTATCGAGCTGCCAATAGCCTTTGTGTATACCAAGTTTGTTTGCGTCTTCAGTTTGCAACTCAATCATCGGAAAGTATGCGGGAATTGCTCAGGTACACAGGATTTCACCTACTTAACACGTGGTGGATAATGGAATCAAAGAATGTAGTTAAAGACATCATTCGGGTGACGGCTGGGCGTTTCCTGAGCATTTGGGAACCCGCTGCACTGCAGAGGAAAAAGTCAGCACTATGCAAGCATGGCGTGGCATGACCAAAATGTAGGCATGATTTGACTTCCTTAGAAACGGTGTTACTATCGTGCGCAACTGATCCCATTTTTATTAGTTTAAAAAGGCGTAAGAGTAGAATGCAATGGGTAAAATGGGCCAAAAGGTGTTCATGTGAGAAAAATTTGATCTGAATGGAGAGCAGAGATAATGGCGACTTAATTTCAAATGATGCCACTGCACTTGTGCTAATTTTGGCTCACATTCACCGATCATCCAAGAACTCGCCGCAAATATCATCCACTGCCTGTCCTATGTAGGTAAACGACAAGATATACATCCGTAGGCAAGATGTCGAGGGAGCAATAATATCAAATACGCAAATATAATACTGAGACAACCCCGCCGTCAGTCCTTTGACGTGACAGCAAATTGGCTCCTGTTACCTGAAAAGATGAAATTCTGCGACAGTTAGCTAGTATAGATAAACATGTGGCCTGCCTTATCAGAACATAACATTGACATGCGTTTCACACCCAGTAGTAAAGCAGAGATGGATGGTACAACTGCGTTACTTTTTCCCTTGGAGGTCCTTTTTGCTGAATATGTCAACACCGTTGGAGCCACCGACAGCTATCTAAAAGGTACGAGACGCGTCTACGCTTCTCGGAGTGGTGGTTAAAAGGGCTTTTGACCTAAGACTGTCAAATTCCTGAAAGCTTTTCGACCAGCCCAGAAATGTGCGCTTTGTGGCTCCCATTTCATCAGAAAACCTACCCAATAACGCTGTGCCAACCAACTCCGGAGGGTCACTAATGTCCAGAATGTTTCACTGCTCAGGTACTGCAACATTAGAGATGTCGGAAAATCAGGGAGAATAAAATGGTACAAATTATGTGCAAGCGTCTGATTTGATTTCCTTCACAACGCTGTTATCGTCGTGTGTGTAACTTGGCCTATTTTTCTCATTTAATACGGATTTGTAACCCTCTTATTCGAACATATATGATGAGTTAAATAAGCCACTATATTTACATATGAGAAGATTTCCACGTGAATAGAGAGCATAAAAACATTGCGGCTTAATTTTAAAGGCCCGCCGTCACTATGTGTTAATCTGGTCCCAAATGCATCACTTATTATGCAGCATGCCAACGGGTCCATTTCGCGGCATGGATAGGGTATAATATATTTCAGACAGCAAGATAGTAAGGTAGCGACAAGTTCATCTACGCAATCATACTACTGAGGTCACCCCGTTGTTACTCATTCGGCATGATAGCCATAAGGACGTTAATCAGCAGAGCAGAGTCCTGGGAGCCAAGCAGCTCCTGTTGACTGACAGCATTGATGTGTTGGAGGTTGCCTGATAAAATTATACGACAGTTAGCTGCCTAACCATCCGGCATGACAAGTAACTCCTCAGTATAGAAGAAGATGTGGCCTGCCTTATTAGAACAAAATCCTGACATGCGTTTCGCGCCCAAAAGTGGAGCAGATAGCGATGGCACAACTGCGCTACTTCTTCTCCGCTATCTGACACAACAATAGCGGACATATAGACCCCAAGTACCGAACGTGGCAACACCGTTGGAGTATCCGGCAGCTGTTTAAAATGTACTAGACGCATCTGCGCTTATCTGAGTAGTGCGTAATAAGGGTTTTGATACATGCTTAGCCAATGCTATGAACGCTTTTCGGCCAGCATAGAAATATGCGTTTTGCTGTCCCCAGGCCATTTGAGAGCCTACCCAATAACGCTGTACCATGTTGCTCTGGAAGGTTTTACTATTCAGACACTGTGCTAGTGAAGATGTCAGCAAATCAAAGAGAATATAATGCTAAAAATTGTGCTCTCAGAAATTCGATCTTCTAACATATACTACTGCCATCACAGCGCTATCAAAACACCCTGAGACATGTGTTGCCATGAAGAAACTTTGCCCGGACGACTCTTGCCTATTTCTTTACCCAAGCGTCAACGCTGCGTTTACCAGCCCAAACCCCAGTCGTTTTGGTGGCCACAGTGGTGATGATGGTGGCAACATCGATGCCAGCAGCATCTGTGATGGTGGCAGTCACAATGACCACCCCACCAACCGCCGCAGGCCGGAGACACTGCACCGTCCTCCTCCGCCTTCGCACTCACCGCCTTCTCGGTCTCCTCCTCCTCCTCCTCCTCCTTCTGCTTAAGTTCCTTCTTCGCCAGGGTCATCTGCAGCAGGACTGCGAGGATCAAAACTGTCAGGAGAAGTTTCATTGTGCTTATTTGAGGTGGCCTGGATGGATTGATGATGCAACCACTCAGAATGTCATCTCTTTTATACCACATTAAGGAGTGCTTTTCAGAACCATTGTTTAACATGTGATCATAAGTTTGCCGAGGAAATGTAAAGGAAGGCAACAGTGGAACAGCAATTTATAAATTGTCAGAAGGGAATACTGGAATCTGCGTGTTTACCAGCCCCAACCCCAGCCATGGACATGGCAACAGTGGTGATGGTGGCGGCAACATCGACGCCAGCAGCATCTGTGATGGCGGTGGCAGCCACAATGACCACCCCACCAACCGCCGCAGGCCGGAGACACTGCACCGTCCTCCTCCTCCGTCGCACTCACCGGCTTCTCTGGTTCCTGCGCTTCAGGCTCCTTCTTCGTCAAGACGAACTGCACCAGAACGCTGAGAAGCAAAATTGGCAGGAGAAGGTTCATTATGTTTATGAGTTGAGTTGTCGCGAATAGGTTGACGATGTTTTCACCTAAATCATTTACCCTTTTATATCCCATTGACCTGCTCGGTTTTTTGGGGTTGTTTGTTATTCGACTCTAAGTAATACGAGAGAAAAGAGCACCTCTTGTTGCATCTGCCTCGACGAACAATGGAACAAACAGATTAATTTCACACCGCCGTCTCCACCAGTGTTCTGGCTACAGCGAGCACAAAAATTAAGTGGGGCTTCTACGACTCGGCGCCAGCCTTGTGGCCAATACCTTTGTTTTTCGCCAGGTGGGTATTCTGACTCTGAACTCCTGAGTTGTAGACTATTAGTGTGAAAAAGGCGATGCGCAGTTTTGTTTGAAAAAAGTAAGAAGGATATCTTAAAAATAAAGAATAATTCTTCTCTATCTCACGAGTGTTGTAAAATTTGCACAATTTGAACAATACGGTACTCATCGCGGTAGTAAATCAAAGGTATACAAATTATGCATACAGACCGACATCCTCCGTTTTAGGTGAATGAGCAATGCAGGACTTAGACCTTCCTCTTGAGTATATTTATATTCCTCTTCAAAACAACACACGCTTCCGCGTGAGCTCATATTTCAGCTTGGCATAACAGAGCCGATACATGATTAGAGACGGTCCCCAAAGTCTCGGGATAACCTTAATGAAAACCAACGTCCAGTAAATGCTTCCTTGGGTTAGGATAAAAAGATTTATGGATTGTTCCTAGGGAAGTGATTGATGGACTAGATGGTGAGTCAAAAGAAAGATTCGGAAAAATACGCTCAAAAATTAATGCAAGGAGTTGATCTTTTGGCTCAAATCAATCACAGTGAATACTTTTTCCTACTTCTGCAGCAAACACGTAAATTCACACACATTTCAAGTTCGTTTTTACCAATTCGGTGGCATCTCAAATTAGTTAATGCGTAAACCTAACTGTAGTCACTGCTGTCTTCAACTATTAAGGAAACCAACTTATCAGTCAAGGTTTTCATTTCTTCAAGAGAGGGCCGGTTGAAGAATTATTTACTGCTCTTTTTTAGCTGTGGTTTGCGCATTTTGGTTGTGAAAGGGCTTATGAGTTGAGGGTTTACTATTCAAATTATGGTTTAGGGTTCGGCTCATGGCTGTTGAGTCGCACATAGACTTTCGGGGTTTTGTTAAGGACGACTCGACAACGCCCCCATTTGCCACAGCTAGCACTCGACGCACACTTCGCGCATGTGCACTGCCAACATTTTTTGGTTTTAATTACTTACTTACTGCAATTGACCGATTTACAGGGTGACCCATCACAACTCTCATTTCTAATATAACTGCGGATACCGTCGCTCACGTATTTCTGGAAAATTAGATCTACTACTATAATTTTTCCTCAACTTTTACCACCAATCGGGGTCAGACATTTGAATCTAAGCATTTGGTGGCCTTACGGACCTTCTCGAATGTTCTCGCATTCGCAATGGTTAAGTCAATCGTTGGTACCGGCACCTCAAAGTTTCGTTTCGGGCCCTCTCATTGGAGCGAGCATCTGCCCTTGTTACTGCTCGCTATCCGTACAGCCCTCGTAGACGACTTGGAGTGCTCCGCAACCAAACTTCCTTATGGCACTGCTCTTCAGATTCCAGGGGATTTTTGGGGCAGAGTCAAAGCTTAGCCGACAGGGATCCAATTGATCATGTCCAAAGATTGCGCCAAGCCATGGTATATCTCCGAGCTGTACCTCCACGAGTTCCGTTAAGTGAGTCATACATTGAGCCTGACTGGCTAACATTTGCTTTTGTGTTTTGCTGCGTGTATGGTGTTCGTAAACCACTAAACAGCCTTTCGACGGACAATTTCGAGTTTTATCCCGCACGGACAGGCATTTCAACATCGTCCGTGGCGATCACACTGAGGTAACATCAGTCGACCGCTTGATGGTGACTTATAATGAGCCTTTTTTACCCGTCCCAGAAATGCCTCTTGTAAATTCCCAGCCTTATCTCACACTTGATAACCCTTCGCTTCCCCCTATCTCACCAACTCCACACCTTACGCGTATTGGTCATCGTGTTCGTTTGCCTGATCGTTACCAACTCGTACATTATGCCTACTACTTCTATATTTTCCTTGCATTAACATTTTAAACTCCGTTCTCCTCGGTGGGAGACATTGCAGTGATAAAAAAGCATGTTGATTTAGTGCGTTTAAAGACTCATTAGAAACGACGGGCATTCCTTTGTTGAATTCGACAATAAGTTGTGTTTTGTTGTTGGATAAAAGGATAGACGGATGTGTCCACTACGGAATTACCTGAAAGGTGCTCTAAGGGGTGCCTAGAAGGGATAATTGCATCGCGCACGTGTGACGTCATTTGCTGCAGTGAATTGTTGAAATCCACTGCCCTCTTGAAGAAAACAGAACAGCGACAGACCTTTAGTATCCCAAAATTCAATTGGGCTATAAATGGGTCTGAAAGGATTGAGGGCACAGTGAACATAAATTTCGTAATATTTTTGCCGTTACTTTTTAAAATATTAATATAGAAATTCATGCATTTTCTTTAGAATGCCATGGAAAACACTGCAATAACAATGTCTTTGAAATCTTTTTCAAATATTTCGCCATGAAAAAATAATGAGGTGGTTATTCAGCTCAGTCTCCATGGCCTCTCGTCTACCGAAACCACTGCCAAGTCAAAAGTAGCCAGGTGAACAGATTACATTAGTATCGACCGTTATAAGAAGTTCGGCCGCATCAAAAGGAAAAGTTGTGGAAAAAATGAAACTCTTCGTCTTACGAGGGCTGTCCGGGATCGTATTCGCTGGCTTTGGAGCTTGAGGTGTTGGAGCACACGGACAGGGATGTCATGAAAAAGGACCTGAAGGCTAAGTCACGGGATATGACAAAGAAGCAACTCGTGAAGAGAGAACGAAAAGAGACAAAAAAGAATTAAGAGACTTTTCAGCTTCCTCAAAAAAGGAAGACACACGTGGTTTAACTCCAAAGAAACACTCTTCACAGTCGGTTTGTTGTCCAGTAGTCGGACAGATTGCTGCATAAACCCCCTGAATGTCAACGAGTTACCAGAGAATTTGAAGTACAAGCTTCAGACAAAAGATCCCTCGTCTGTGATGGTCTTTGACCTGATTGCTTCAGACGGCAAAGTCTTGCCCCCTGTGTTCATCAAGGCCGTGGTCAACGTGAACACAGATCTGAACCTGAATGTTCTTCAGAAGTTTTCAAGCCTCAGATAGATGCCAACTACACTTCAGGTGACAATGTCACCTTCCAGCAAGATAGTGTGTGTCGCCATATACGTCGCTGAAGACACAGAAGCTGCTGGAAGGCCGCATGCCTTATTTCTGGCCCAAGGATATGTGGACACCATCCTTACCAAACTGAAAGTCCCTCAACTACAGCATTTGGGCCTATGTCTAGCGGAAGGCCTGCAACAAGCCGCCCTACAGTATTGAAGCCCTGAAGATCTCCATTGCCAGAGATTGGAACAAGGCGTCACCGTAGTACAGCAGGAGCACGTGCACCATGTTTAAACACAGAATCGAAGAAGGCATTGCTAACAATGGCTCTCATATATAATAGTTCCTTTCTACTTTGCATTTTGAGTCTTTTACGTAAAATATATCTGGTATTTCGAATTACTTGTTGTTGATCTGGGTCAGGCTGTCGTCTGGATCACTCAAATTACGGAATTCGTGGTTGCATACGGTAAAAATATGGGTTAGATTTAAGTGATTCTGAGAAGTGCTGCCTCACTTTTGCATGCGAAAGTCACGTGATATAATTTGATGTTCTTGGCGGTGGAAATATCGTTATGTGACGTATAAGGCTGTGAGCAGGACGCTGTCGAACTCAATTAGGGTTAAGTTAAATTGAAGATAGGAATGAAAACCTTCTACAAGCTGACTTCGGCACCGTAGATGAAGGACAATAGGGAACTGTGCGAGCAGAGGCAGCTCAAAATATTGAGGAGACCCTGGCCTTTCAAGTAAACGGGCCTGGAGTTCACGTTAGTTCATAGATAACCATGATATAGTCTGCTTTGGAGATGCCTGTCGTGAACTGGGACTGTGCTTTCGCTCAGGCACAAACAGTCCATGGAGTCATGCTGGTTCGTCGAGGATCGCTGTCAAGTAGAATGGCAACCAAAGGTAATTGAACTGTGCTTATGAGCCAATTTGAAGGTGACCATACGTCACGAAATGCCATTCGCTGACACTCTTTTCGCACTGACGCACCGCGAACAACAGCATTCTGTTAAGGATATCCTGTAAACAGCTGCTACTGCCTGATATTTCCGTTGAATGTGCAGAGGTGCGCTAACGGCATGGGTGTTTGATCCCTAAAGGTACCGCTATGAACCTTTACACTACTTACATTAACACCTGACAGTTTCACCATTTCAACCAACGATTTCCAACTGTAACCACACCATGCAATGTCCCCTAAAAGGGCCACGTTGGACAAACACGGAGGCCACATCAGAGTACTGCAGGCGTTTTTCGGGTTGCGCTTCCATACCAAATGCTGAACATGTGGGGGTGTGGTGGCACGCCTAGGGGCGGCTGGGGCCTAGGGGCCCCGGCCGCGCCAGCCACCTGCGCCCTCTCCCGCCTCCGGTCTTCTTGACTCCATCTTGACACCGAGCACAGATGGGGAAGGAAGAGAGAGTACGGTAGATGCAGTGCAAGTCTACTACCACTTTAAACTAAATAACGCGCAAGTCACCGTATCTGCACCACCCTGCTCTGGAGCGTACGGTTAACCTCGTCGAAATCGACGGTCCAAATATCGGGTGCAAGGGTGCGCCCCTTAAACGGGCTGTGTAGTAGATCCGCTGGAGCAACACGGGGCCAACTAGGGGCACAGTAGGTGTTATTATTATTCTGGGATGCGGTCCCATAACAAATGCAGAGCATGGGGCTGCGCTTGCCCAACGTGGGCACGCGTAGATGCAGGCTCATGCCACACCCTGCCACGTATGGCTACCCCACTCCATGGGATATGATTAGTAGGCGCCCCCTACCCCTGTGTTTTGTACTCCCTCAGCAATATATTGCCTACTGACCTACATGCTACGAAATCCTTGTGCTCCGTCAATGGAAGTTGCCATTACGACTGCATTGAAACAGTGGCTTAGGGAGCCCAACAACTGTAACTTTCAGGGCCCCCATGCAACAGCGTGTTCCTCAATAAGGCTTTATGTACTGCTGTCGGACGGTACGTCTTTCGATTAAGATGAGACTGGTCTCCAACACTGAATACACGTACACTTCGTGCCCTCCTGAACGATAACTAGCAGCAGCAGGTTTTGCCTCAGTTTCACTGAGTATGTGCTTTGAATTGCACTACTAAATTGACCTCAATCAAAGAAATCAATTTTTAATAAGGATGGGCCTACTTTTACGCTTGGTAATCGGACATCCATGTGTCTTACAGGTATCTCAATGAAGTATCTAAATAGGGCAGTACAAATTGTGCAAAATTTTCAAATTGTTTAGGGTTCATTTTTCATTGTTTGACCAGTACAGGGGACCCCTCCTCTGAGGACATTGCCATCTGTAACTTGAGCCTTTTTCGTTGGCTTTGTTTTCTCTTAAACGCTTCATAAGTGGCAACTGCCAAATGCTGCTGATTCTTAGAAACAATAATTTGGTCCCTAGCTTCTTAAGAAGTGCTGGTTTGACAGCTGTACCACTACGAATGAAGGTTGTCCTCGTAAATTTGACAGCATTTCGCACGGTTCTCAATGCAATGCCATTTAAGTTAATTTAAAAATTTTTTAAAACCATTCAAATTTAGTTCCCACTTAAGATCTGTAGTGTGTTCAATTTGAAAATCAGCCAAAAAGGAATGGTAACGAGGTGTCTTGCCTCTCAAAATCGTATTTCACTCCTAGTAGCCCGCGAGAAAAATTTAAAATGAAAACCGATGCATTGGGTGATAGACCGGCTAGTTTTGGTTAGTGCGCTTCCCTCGTTATGGACTGAATTAGAGACAGTTTTGTTGTCGAGCAAGTCTGCGGTTTCTGGCCAGACTGGAAAAAATGGAACTTCCTTAAGATACGCGCAGTGTGTAATAGACAGGTGTGATTAAAAACTCTAATTTTCAGGTCTTCGTTTACAATTAGTTTGCGCTGCGCTCGCTTTCATCAACCACTAAGCTTTAAAATGAGACAGTCGGGTAGAGCAAACTCCTTTGAGTAAAGAGGCATCATTAAATGCGAGTGGCCAAAACGGTTAAAATAAACCTTCATCAACTTGTACGAATGAATTGTTTAGGTGCTAAGTACTGTGAAGGAAAAATCCCGGTTTTCTTCTTCATTGACCAATGATGAAACCTTTTTAGGTACCTTTTAACCCTTATGCTGGCCGGGAGAACATGGTTTTTTGTTGACGCGAACCTGCGTCTCGCAAGGCTAAAAATCTGTCAAAATATGTTTGGGTGTTTATGTGTACACAGGTGCGTTGTTTACGCTTCTCAGAAAAAGCAATCATTTACCATTTCTGTCATTAAAAAGGCCTTCCTAAATCAGCTTTAGTCAACGCATATCCTGAAAACGAAAGAAACCGCTTCTTCAATGTAAACAGAAAGAATGCTCTCTTCCTTAAAGGTCTACATGCATTGCCGTATGGACAAGCAGAATCTGGACACCAACAATTAAAGTCTGGTTATAGGAATAACTGACTATCAGCCGAACTCTTCACTGTAAAGCAGTCGGCCTGCAGCTATCGACTTAACATCCTAATAAGTTGTAGGTGGGTGAAGCGTAAGACTTTCCAAGCGTCATGACACCGAAAGGCCACCGTCATTCTCACGGTTCAAAGATCATTTTAAAGGTTTCCGAACTGAGCAGTAAACAGCCGATAGAATACCCACCCCGGGGAGCTTAGCCACTAAACGCAAGCTAAGCGAAATAAATCGTTTATTTTACGCAAACAGAGCTAGGTTCGGAATCATTAGCGAATTCGAAGGAGGCGTTTGGAACTACATCCATTTGCTCCGCTCGCATATGCTTAAAGCTTAGGGATAAGTGATTTCCTCTCTTGGGATGCTGGCCAAAGGATTGGGAACGTGCCTAGCTCAACTTTCTGAGCAATCGGAGGTAGAGACATTTGCATAATTTTCAGCCATACATGGCATGCTTACTATGCATTGCTCAAGTCCCTCCAACGGAAGGGCCTAAGTATTGCTTTAATTTTATGCTAAAAAGGAAACTAAATTTTTCCCCTTTGGGTTGCTGTGGACATTTCATGCTTCTATTTCAAATAACACTAGCAAGAGGAAGAGCACACATTTTGTTTTTTCTTTTCCCTGAAGAAGTCTGAGGTGACTTGCTACAGAAATGTAGGCCAAGTTCACGACACCCGCTGCCATAAGGTTGAGGTGGCACGTGGGCCAGTGTGGGAAAGATATCTCACGGGCCTCCACTTCTTGCTTTCGTATATTGCAAGGGCAACTATTCGCAAACGTTGAAACTTGCAAAGGCGCATCGCCAACTGGAAGGTTTTCAATGCTGCGCACTAAGCATACAATCCACACCGAGCCTATCCGTCGGTAGGTAGTTTTACCCTCTGTGTGCACTTAGGCAATTCTGTCTGCATTTCTTCCTAATCGCGGTTGCCCGCTGTCGCAATCAAGCCTGCTGTTGTGATTATGTCTCCTTCAGTTCTGACGGAAAAACGAAAATCGTTGCAGACCCCTAAAAGCAGATGTAAAAGTCGCAAACGGCGACTACAGACTGGGATTTATTGCGAAAATGTATCTTTTTTCAGAAATTATTTTTTTTGTTTTGTTTGAAAGGAGCAGCTTAACTATTGGTTGGCGAGTAATTTGAGAATCAACCCACATAGCTGCGTTCGAACGGACTCATTAAAAATCACGCATTCTTGAGGAATGATCACGGTTTTCTTCCTCATCGCCAACAATCCTACTCTCTTAAACTGCCACCTACGAAGCTCGCTGACCGGGAGCGTTTGATTTTGTTTTCTGTTTTCAAGATGCGTCCTGCGAATCAAAAAAACGTCAAAATATTTTTGAGCCTTTGTGCGCTCAGGTAGGTTGCTGACTTGCTAAGTCTCTCCTCAAAAAGAAAATGGTACAATTTAAGCCTTCAAAAAGGACCTTTTGGTTGCATTTACTAAATCAGCTGTCGTCTGCTCATAGCACAAATCTTAACTATGCGTTTTTAACGAAAAATATCCCCCTGAATGTAGGCGGCGGACAGCCTCTGTCCTGAAAGACCTACAGACATACCCATGAGGGCAAGTAGGACCCGAAGCCCACAAATGAAAGTCAAGTTTAAGAAAATGCAGACTTGTATTCAGCTTATGCACCATAAACTCATTGGCCTGTTCACTTTGATTTCGTATATTTAGAAGACATTACGTCATAACTATGAACACTTATAAATGCACAATACCTTTTGCAACTTCTTCAAGGCTGGTAACCACGTATACAATCGGCACTGAGCTTATCGGTCGTGAATTCGTCTCCTTCGCCGTGCACTTCTTCCTATGCTTGCCAGCAGCGGTTGAACGCCAACCCAATGAAACATGTCAGCATGACAGTGCCTCTTGAATTCTGAGGGAAAACAACCTCATATCCCTAAAACGGACAAAAAATTTACAAATCGCATTGCGTGACCTGATCTTGTTGCGAAAATACTGAAACGTTTCCCTTTTATTCAGAAATTGAAGTTTATTTTTTTGAAAAGGGCACTTTTTACTACTAAAGGGCATTTTTAGGGGAGAGTTTTTCAAAGTTCCCAAACAGCTGAAGGGCTTTTCTCCTGGAAGTAAAAACTGATCGCTTCAATTTCAAAGCACTCGCCTGGGTGAATTCGTTTGTTTTTTTTCAGTCCAACTTACTTCCGCTTCGCGCACTGGTTGTATTCTGTGTGTGCACATAGCATGTAGGTGCTGTCAAAACGACCACGAGCAAAGCGTTACTGAAGTTGCTTTCATGCTGTCTCGGCGTCTACCAAGTAAACAGCTTCAAACGGGAAAGAAACACGATGTTTATGAATAATCGTCCAAATTTTCACCTTGTCAGAATGGCAAGACAAGGATGTTGAAACCTCCTAATTGGTAATACAGATGATCTTATGCTACGTTCCAGGATAGTTGCCCAATCCTTGTTTTAATATAAACTCTTATAAAAAAAAGAACATGCAATCCTTAAATTGCGTATAAGCGAAGATGCGCATCCCAGGTTCTTATTGAAAAAAAGACGAAGGCATGATCACTGGGATGGAAAGTTTATTGGTCTGAGCTTTTGAAATTCAAACATGATTTCATCATCAGAGACTGTAACAACCTATGGACATTTATGCAGTCATACGGTGGGAGCTGAGCAAGGGGTCATAAGTCCGTGAATGGGTCTGGTGTGCGTCGCCTTACTAGCAGGGGTCCCACTGCGTGGTGACGGCGTTCGTCCCTGGTGGCGGTGTGAGTCGTGCTACCTGGCTGCATGAGCGTAGGGCAGAATAACCCTGGGATACGTCAATATGCCTAGTGATGTAGTTTGGTCTGACAACCTTCAACAATTCCCACTCCGTCCTGTTGCCGGCTCGCGCAAGTATCTGCCTGATCTGTGTGACTTGAGACAGCGGGTTGCCTCTCCGAACGGCCCTTCTGTGCTCGAGTATTCGCGAGCTGAGGCGTCGCCCTGTTTGACCCTGTATAATGGCGAACACAATTCTGGGACGAAATTGAATACACTACGCCGGATTGCTTACCTGCGTCTAGTCTGTCCTTCATTATTCATGGTTCCGGCACAAATGGTAATTGTCGTTCGATGGGTGATGTCCACGCCTCTCTCTGTCGTGATGCGTTCTGTTGCCTTGGAGGGTAGGAAGTGCCAAATCACGGGTGTCTCTTCCTTTTGTCCGTACGTATGCAGCGGCCCAGTAAATTCTTTGAATAGCCGTTCTATGCCAATTGGCCCCTGAGACAACGTGTTTCTTGTACTCTTTCTTCTGGTTCACTGCAGTGTGGTTTTACCCCTTCGAAGAGTGCCCTAACACAACCAGGTGGTTGCTATCATAGTTAAGGACCTGAACGGTGTCAGTCGACTTTCTATACATTGCAGGCTTGCGGATACAATCAGGTCTGCGCGAGACGAGAAAGACAAGAAAGGGTAATTTCTCGGCTTCCTCGTTTTCCTTTGTCAATTGAATGTCTGGTCGTTGCCGTTAAGCACGTCTGGAAAACCCGATGACATCTACGTACCAACGCCGAAACGGGGTGCTCTTGGAGGGGGTAAAAACATATTTAAGTGAACCCGAGGTAAGAGTACGCGACGGACAAACGGAAGAGAGACCGTCTCGAACTCATGCCACCCTCTCTCCCCCCGACTCCTATGGTATGACTGCATAAATTTCCATAAGCAGTTGAACTCCAACAGTAATTGATTATGAATTCCTGTTCGAGTTTGGGAGCTCAGACCTATAAACTTTCCATCCCAGTGATCGTGCCTTCGTCTGCTTTTCAACTCTTAAATCTGTCAAAGCCCTAATTAAATTGTCTGGGAATTTTCGCAGCAAAATACCAAATCCCAGTATATAGAGGGAATACTTTTACTGCCAGGTTTTATATCTCCACTGCAATGAGAATGTGCGAAACACAAAAAGCCACATCAGAGCAAGTCGTTCCAGTCGTGGAACCGGAGTCAAACGAATACGCCAGTAGCGATGGATTTTCAGGTGTCTTTGTCACTGAATTCCTCACCCTACTTGTGACAAGAATAGTACCCAATACGCAGTTTTCTCCCACCAAAGAAAAGAGCAACTTTCTGAACGTTTGCTAATTTTTTTTTCTTGTCTCTGCCGTCAAACGAAACCAGAGGGCGGATACATATTTTGTTAAAGATGACAATTAGCAGTGCATAAGATGACCAAGTTACTAGCGTGTAGCCGAGATAGGCTGTTCTGAAGACAGTACCTTCAGATAGAAGGTTAGTTTTGTTCATAATGACCTAAAAACTACATTTTACCGGGCTTTATTTTGGGGACGGCCCGAAGAAAAACTGGCGTGAGATAATGCTGCACCATTATCAGCTTTATGCCCTCATCCAGGTACTCCTGCTTAACTGAAATCTGAAATCATTTTGGAATTTCGGTTGAGATTTCCAGATTGTGTTCATGTAGTCGCCCCCCCCCCCAACGATGCCTAGACCGGCATTCAGATGGTTGAACAAACGCCTTCGCATTAATTGAAGCTGACTGCGGTGCCTCCACTTCAGACTTTCTTTGAGAGTTCTACCGAGTTCAATTGGAAATATATAATAGTCCTAGGTGTCCATTGACAAACGTGCATAACAGGAGACGCAGACCAGCTCATGCAGGCCCCTAGGTTACATAACTGAGTATTTTGTGCATCGTTCACTGTGCCTAGCAAGAACAACCATCCACGGCGAGAAGACTGTAGAAAGGATTAGAGAATCCGCGCCAACCTCGGCTCCATCTCCAACGGTGCCCATGGTGCTACATCAACTGACCACAGCAACCATTCGGCATAGAAAGGAAACGCTTAGAGTCAAGCTGGAAATGGCAGATCCACCTTCTGCTGGATGTTGGTTCCAGTGGCACATGTCGCCTACCTCGTTTGTTTTCTGAGCAGACGAGGGCCACTGTGGGGGACAATGACGTCAGGGCGTAAAGGTGACTGAGATGGGGGTGGGAGGGGATTAAAAACGATTAGTTACAATGGCCTGGATATCCTCCTAATCGGCGGTTAGATTTTTTGTGCTTCCGGCGATGGAACACCTTCATCCGCCAAGATGTCGACAGGACCGTTTAAAAGACTGGGCCACGTGGCTTTCTTTGTAGAAAACGCTGTGTACGCTTGCCAGCCGACGCCATTGTTTCATAGTAATCAGAAGGAAGGAAAAAGGTTTGTTTAAACCAGGGGTCGGCACACTTTTTGGACTACTAGGCCATTTCAGGAGGTCAAGAAGGCACACTAGGCAAGAAGAAACAAGGTGTCCAAGGAAACGTTTATTGTTCAAAAGTACACTACGATCAATGGGAAACATGATGTTGCATGCTCTTAGAGACAGCTACAATATCAGGTTCTAATGATGAGGAGTTCAGCAACAGAATGTCATTAAGACGATTAGCAGTGAGCTGAGAGCACAGCTTGTTCTTACAAAGCTTCATTTTGGGGAAAAGCTGCTCGCATGAATAAGTGCCGCCAAACATTGCGATCGCATGCTTGGCACGGGTTAACAACACTGGAAACTGAGCGTGTGGCAGCTGACGGTAGAAGTCAATGAGAGTAGTGCAAGAAGTAAACTTGGACAAGAGAACGTCCGAAGCCTGCAGCTCAATCAACTCCAATTGCACATCCGAGGGGGTGTCGTCATAGGGAAAGTCAAAGAAGTGCTGACAGTCTTGAACTCTTGCGGATGAGAACGCACATCAGTGAAGCGTGAAGAGAATTTTATTCCGCAGGGTTGACAGAACACTGATGCATTCTTTGGTGTCAACGAGGGCTGCATCACACTGGGCGAGGTGCATGGAATTGACATAGTCGTCCTTATTCATTTAGGCCGGATCCAACAGTAATTAACTAGGGGGGGGGGGCGTTAGGTCGGACTGGAATACTAGCTAGGCCGTATGTGGCCTAAAGGCCGGAGTTTGCCGACCTCTGAATTAAACTTTCCTTGATAAAGATGAAATCCTTGCGCAAATCCTCAGATTTTTCAATCCAACGGGGATGCAATTTACCTTGTTCCTCTAAGAAAGTTTTACTCTTCGGTGCCACGCATTTACAGACATAGGCAAAAGGCACAAGCCGGTGGTTTGCTGAGGTATTGGCTGCCAGAATACACGCTGAATCATTGAGACTAGAACGCAGGGGAAAATTTGTCATGGCATTATTAGTTTACGGCGTATAATGTGGTTACAATGTTCTCCTCGTGTGCTCCCACAGTTTTTGTGTGTGACCTGCACATCAGACCTGAATAGCATTTCCTGCAACCTCTGCCGCGGAGGCAGGCAGGGATGAAGTGACTGACAAAGTGTATAAAGCAGTCTATGCGTGCGACATATGACCTAAGCCCCGAAAATTGCATCAGGTTTGCCCAGAAGCGTGCACGTTGCCGTCCATGTGCCACCTTTCAGTGGTGCGCACGGTGGACCCTGTCGCACAATGGCTGGCCAACGATAGTCAAAACAAGGTGGGCAATTATGAGGCGAGCGCAGTTTATACTTGCACGTGAACATGGAAGAAAGGAAGTTTTTCAACGTGCAAAGGACTGGCTGTGTTTATCAGAGGACAATCGCCTCCTCTCTATTACCCTAAATGCGTCAACACAAGGAATCCCCGTGTCAATCATGCCAGAGAAACTTTTAAGCCAGCCCATGGTTCAACTATCTGGATTCTCATGCCCGGCGCAAGTTATACTTACAAATCTCAATGTCCTAAGCGTGCAGAATGACGCACTAGTAAATTCGAGCAGAAAGACTTACAGATTGTATCTATTTTCGCTACTTACCCTCCAAGGCGAAATGCGCAGGCTTTCTTCTTTGCAAAATCGTAACGTTCTTGGGTATTTTAAGGCACCGCGTTTGGAATTTCCTGTTTTGCCAAAAGCGTTCTCAGCAGCAGGTAACTGAGCTTATCAAAGACTCAGTTTTCGGTTTCTGGCACTTATTTTTCACATTTCGCGGTGAAAACACAAACATTTTTATAGGACACAAGAAGCATTTCCGGTTGCAGTGGATAGGTCAATTTCAGGATCAATTCGGAAGAAAAAGAAGAAGAAGTACAAGAACAAGAACAAGAAGAACAAGAACAAAAAGAAGATAAAGAAGAAGCAGAAGAAGGAAATGGTGTCCTTGGAAGATGTTTCTTGGCAGACGCCTTAGATCCTTCCTCGAACCCCTGCCACCCAAATTTTTGGACACCTGCGTGTTCTGCCTGTGTAAAAATTAACTATTTCTAGGCAAATTCTCAGCACCAAATATGGAGGCGGAAAGTCATTCCGCTTGTTATTTAAACGAGGACCATAGACTCATGATTCCAGCAGCTCGCGACTCACGCTTCTACGACACTATTGGTCTCTGCAAACGTGGAGGTATGACAGGGCCCCACGAGTGGGGCAAGTTCTGTGCCCTTAATCATCCCCCTCAATGCTGTTGGTGCTGCTTTTACTGCTACTGCTTCATGTTCAGACATTCGCGTTAGGAGGACTTGTTTTTTTCCGCAAATGCACCAGCTTCATTAAACGACCCCAGATGTCGTGCCAGAATGTCTTTCGACCCCATGACCTGAGGCCTGCTGTTTGCATCCGGTCTGCGTGTGGCTCCAAATCCCAGTACAGTGAGAAGGCGACTGACGCCTTCCGAGCTGTTTTTTGCCAAAATTTGGGGCAATGTGATTTTTATCTCTCGTCCCGCTTACGAATGAACCGGTAACCATTCGCTCTATACACTCAGGAAAGATATCGCAATTCAAAAACCTTGTCTTCTAGTTCAATACAAAGCGCTTTAACAGGCCGGTTTAGCGCAACTGTGTTTGTAGCTGATCGGAGGATTTTCAGTTAAGCCAAGTACTTCAATCTTGATGGTCACTTTCCTGGAAACGTTAGCTTAGGGCCCACCACTATGTTTGTAGCAGACGAGGACATCTCCTCCTCCACCGCGAAATTTTTGTCAGATAAAAAGGCGTTCAGATGTCGTTTGAATGATTGCGTCTGATCCCGATCGAAAAGGACGAAGGTATTACCTACGTATTAAGCCCAGAAAATTCCCATTTGTGTTTGTACTTAGACCAGGGACACTGTGGGCAATGTGCAAAATAAAAATGATCTAACTTTGCAGCATTTGCACGAAGCATTTACAGCAGCACGTTTAATTGATCGCAAACAAAATGAACTATTGAGGACCAGTCAGTAGTATGTTCATAGTCATAACTATTTTAGTGGATGTGGTGAATGGCTTTCGGCAAACCTTTTAACAAATTCACCTCAAAAAGCCTCCCAAGGACACTCACGACGGCGGACTGCACGACCTTCTTAGGAACAGAATTCCACTAACGATGGACCTTCCACAAGGTAAATGAAGAGCCCTGATTGGTGTGGCATTGGCCCTTTTACGGCGCAAATCAGGTCGTCTGAGATTCGTCTTCGGTGACAGACTGGAAAATATTTTCTCATTCCACTTGGATAAAGAATCCCTTTTTAAACAAGGAAGTTGTCATAAGGTATCCTCTGTCCTGTCTGTAGTAAAGGGTGTAGGATTTCAAGGCGGTCAGGTGTTGATCCTAAATCAATTGCATAATTTCGTGGGAAAAAATCTTTGTATTACGCCGTTGGAACTATTCAAGAATAACGGTCTTTCTGAAGCTACCGCCACAAAACCGGTAGCGCATATTTCAGGTGTAGTCGAAAAATGCTCCACGTTTATTACTGATTATATCAGCATTGAGGTTGAAAAACATTTGTTTGTCACACCAGGTTGAAATTGCCAACGGTGTGACTTTGGACTACTGCGTTGTTATACTAAGGTCATCCTGAACAAAGGAAACGAGGTTTTTTTGTATTCTTATTGTTCCACTTATCTCGATTTCCAACAGATATGACAGTAAATATGCATGTCCTGCTCGTCTTATTGACAATACCATTATGACCATACATTCCTGGCGCTGAAATTTAAGCACCAGTTCTTTCTAACTTTTTCAGGAACTGTGGAACCATATGTCTCCCTTTCATTTCTTCTCATCCTCCCCACCTGATGATCATCCGAAAAGAGCATTTTATCGGAACTCACTTCACTAAGTATCTAAGTGGTTACTGAAAAAGAGTGACCCAAGGATTGCTTCTCATGAGATGCACTAAATTATCTTCTGCGATCGCAAGGCAAAAATGTTTGCGGTTCGAAAATATTTCGTTGAGTGGAGCTGCTTTGACTGTTGAATTTATCATGCGTGATACTTGATTTTTTTAATATCCTCTCCCTCAGCTCATAACATATGCACGTCCGGCTGACTGGCTGGTCCTGTTTGAGCTATAGTCGAAGTCCTCCCTTGTCGATTTCCGTGTATTCGGAAGGCCTTCCGCTTACAGTCATTTTGCATATGTGATGCACAGTGGTTCAGCTAATTTCTCGGTTAATTGATAGATGAGTATGCCGAAAGCCTTATCCAGTCCAGGTGACTTGGACAACTCAAGAGTCGTTAATTCGGCCAGACCCAGGTCTGTCAGAATTAATAGTTATCTTACAAGTGGGTTTTTGACGAAATGTAGCAGAGAAATGAGAGCTAGAGAGGGAATTTATTGGTATACAACTTTGCAAGAGACCGAGAAATGCTCGGATTTCTGCAGACTATCACTCGAAATTTCAGTTTTTTGATAATTAAAGTTTGCGATACAATCACGAATCTTAATTATACTGCTGATATAGGCAAGGAATGCTTCGGAATTTTGTCGTGCGTCAGGATATAGTAAGCACCCATGCAATACCCCATCAAACAATATACTTTACTTGCCCCTCTTCCAGTACAAAAAGACATAGATAGATTAAGATATGCCGCATCAATAAACATCCTTTTTCCCCTAGATTATAAACTTCATCTGCTTTATATCCAGTTGACGTAAGTCATTTAAATAAAATCTTGACGCTGTTATCTGTTTTACCTATCACGTTATTAACAGATACCACTTGAGTTATTAAATGTGCCCAGAAAGAAGATTTTTATTATAGGCTGCGGAATAAGCCTGATCATGACAGGCCGGTCAAGTCAAGTCGTTTCAGATTCTGAAAAAAAAATACCATGGAAAAATGTTGCTTCTGAGTAATGAAAAACGGATATATTTGGACAATATGGTAAGGCAGTACAGACTCTAATTGTAGGTGCTTGCTAGATATTCGCACCGAGCTTTACATAAATATGTTGCTCCAGCTCCCAACGATTAAATGACCCTAAGTATTTACGTAAAGTCGATTCATGATTTTTATAAGTTTCTGCCAATATGAGGACAGTGGGCAGAAGTTCGGGTCAAGTAAGTTTACTGTTATATTGTGGTCAATTTTGTATTCTCTAATATGCCTGTGCCTGACAATAACCAAAACTGCCTCACCGTTTGACGGATTATTTGAAGTTTCCGCTTAAATTCATAAGTTTGGCTGTTGGGCAAAAATCTCCCATGGTCAGATTCCGAGTCTGCTGAAGTGGTATACAAAAGAAAATGTTTTTTGTTAAAGTTTTCACATTGAAAGCCTCGCATCCTAAACGAGTGCGTCCTTGGCGGCGATAAAACCTGTAAGAACACAAATTTTGCTTTAACGCTATTTAAAAACACCCGTTGTTCACCGATTAAGTAACCCAGTCCAGACGTCACTTTACTTTTTTCATTGGAAAATATAGATGTTAATAAATGTATATGTGTGGTAAGAAGGCACTCGCCGATCGCTTTGCAGGACTAACTCGTCCCTGTTGCGGCTTGGGGCTCACTCTCGAGAACAGCCAGCAGCCGCGCAGCTCGTCCGGATGTGCCCTGGGGCTCATTCACTAACAAGTCACGAGTTCGAACCTCGGGTGCAGCAACACGTGGGGCTCGGTATGGCTGGTTGATGACGGCTACAGAGATGGACGATAGTCGCGTCTTAGAAATCCTGAGGAACTTGTCCTTGGCGCCACATCTCCTGGAAGAGTGTTGTGAGATTCTGCCATCAGCCGGGGCCCGCCGTGCTTGTAGCTTACCGGTGGGATTGTGTCGGATCCCGGTGCATTATCACTGGAAATCTGCTGCACGGCCTGGATGGTTTCTGGTAGGGAAGGCGGCAGATTCAGGTCATTGTTTGTGTCCACTTGAGGGAACCGGTCAATGGCAGCATCGGAGATGGCTGATGAGCAATTAAGGACCCTTCTGAAGTGCTCGGCCCAGCGCTTCAGAATTTGCGATTTCTCTGTCAGCATTGTTGTGCTGTCAGAGCTGAGCAGCGGTGCGGTCCCCGTGATACATGGACAAATGGAGCGACCAAATGCTGTCTGTGTGGTGCTACCCCTAACTAGTACCCCTATACCCACACGACAGTTCGACCGTCGTAGTCCGACGACGTCCACCGTATGCTCCATGGGAAAGTGGAGCAGGGACGGTGACTTGCGCGTGATTTAGTTTAAAGTGATAGTAGAATTGCGCTGCATCTACCGCACTCTCTCCTCCACCCCCACCTGAGCCCGGTGTCAAGACAGAGTCAAGAAGACCGGAGGCGGGAGAGGACGCAGGTGGCCGGCGCGGCTGGGTCCCCAAAGTCCTAGCCGCCCCTAGTTGTTAAGGGAGCGTAACCTGAATAACGCCTGCCGTGCACTAATGTGGCCCCCGTGTTGGTCCAACCCATCTACCACATGGCCCGTCTAGGGGGCTACATACGCATCATTGAAAGGAGCAATTTTACAATTACTATGCAAAATTCGGCTGCGGCTTCTGTCAAAGATTACTGTTGGATCAGACATGCTTTTGGGCATCCGAAATATAATTAAAGATTTCACAATGTCGATCATCATCTCTGGCTGAGAAATTTGGTGGATCGTAGATACAGCCGAGGGTAGTCTTTTTGTTTCAAGAGAAAAATGGATGTAGCGGAGAAAGTTCCAGAGAATGAAGGCACATTCGAATAGAAGAGTAAGTGCTTTCAGGAAAACCTAACATAATGATAGCAACCACCCCCACTCCTATGTTTGCTGTCTTGACGGTAGAAATAAATGCCACTTATAAAAAGGGAAGAGTCAGAAATTATGCGATGCGTCTACAATTCGATTTTGCATGCAATATCAGACGTCATTTCACGAGCAAGGGGTTTGGATTTCGGCCATCTTTTTGATAAAAGACTTGGCCTATAATAATATAATATTCATCGTGTTACAGGTAGCTTGGCTATGGTTACGGTCAGGAAAAAAAATGGAGTTGGATACATATTGCTATTTGAAGAGTAACTAACAATGGGTCCAGAAAAACCGACATGTGGAGAGCCAGAAACTAAGGGAAACCTCTTGGAAAGATAAAACCAAGACAATGGAAGACAAAGTCTCGAAGATGGCTAAGCAGATGCTGGGCAATAACCATATTAGTATGTATACCATGCTATTCCTAAAAGATGGAGGTACACATAGCCTAAGACTATATTGACTACCCAAAAGGCATAAAAAGGACAGACCTCAACGACTGATTCTTGATATGTTTAATAAACTTCAACATAGACTAAAACAATGGCTTCTTAAGGAACAAGAGCTCATACTACAATTGTTTTTCACTCACACTAAAACAGACAGTCTTCATTTTATTGAAGAAATTAAGCCTCAAAACGTCATCTGCAAGTCTAGCGATTTTCTAAGACGTTGAACCATTATATACAAATGTTCCATTGGATGGAAAAAGTATATGTTAGATGCCTCCCTGCCTCTGAAACCCATATGTCTGCCCGAAATATTATGTGAATTGTTGATACCAAAAATATGCAAATTCTGTTCGATGGGCAACTGTACAGACAAGTTTACGGAGACGCAATGAGAGGTTCACTTTGACCAAACTTCGACGATATTTTTCTGCGTCACCTAGAAAAGAAAAGGTGTCGTAAAAATTGAACATAACAGCATTATACAGAAGATACGTCGATGATCTATTCACGATTGTTGATAACAAGGAATACTTCTATTTTTCAAGCTCCATTCCAATACAATGGAAACGAAATCTATTACATACTCCCTTTCAAAGAACGAGAAATATTTTCTCTAGTGAGAACCTAGGTAAAACATTTGCTCGAATCAAAGCAGCGTTAATTAATAGCGGCTATCCCGCACTCTACATTAAAAAGTTCAGCGACCGTTTACGGCCTTAATTGACAGAAGAGTCAGTTGCAAGAAAACCCGTTATAATATCCTTACCTTTTAACGGTGACAAAATTTAAATCACAGTCAAGCAATGGTTGTGCTGCACCATAGAAAGGATATACAACGCAGTTGAACTCGTCTTTATCCCCCTACTAAAAGCTTTCCAATCAACCGGGCAAAGGATGCCTTACCGTTGCACGCCACCCAAAACAGTGTGCATGAATTGGTTGCACTCGTGGATTTAGTTACAGCAGGCAAACTCAAAATCGATTGGCAATCGGGGTTTCTAGGCATTTGCCTAACTGGCTTTTCAGATAAGAAAATAAAGTACCATGGTAGTCGATCACGAAACAGCTGCTGGACAGTGGTCACTCCGTAGACCTCGAAATAGATTTTTCAAGCGCTCGTTCGGGTACCAACAACTCGGCCCGTGCGCAACTTTGAAGCAGCCTATGCACGGCGGCAGAATCCTCACCTATGCTCGCAGCTAGACCATGCGGTTAATCTCTAATTGTACCGGTAGTTTTCATGCCTTGACTGTGGTTTGTGTTTATTCCTCTCCCATCTAATCTTTTCTATATAATGTTTTAAGGTAACGACTATCCTGTGGTTATTCTTTACCGTGAACTCTGACTCGTGCTTTTATGAATTAAAATTCTGTGCAAATTCAAACTGTTGTCTGCTTCTATACGCTGTCTATGTTATGCAAAGATGGGCTGCAATTGATATGTCGTCTTAAAATTTGATGGCTACATACGTCTGTTTTAAATTCGTACCAGGGAAAACTGTTGCAAATTACGTACCTATGTTTTCAGCAACAGATATTCCCAAAATATTTCCTGCCCCTTTTGCAAATGAGGCAACACTCAGAATAAGCCATATGAGCTAAATAAAATAATGGAAACCATTTGCCGAATATTTGACTTCCAGAGTAAGATATGCGTACCCTCCTAGGTCATATCCAGATATTTTAAAATGCAAGGTAATTTTTCAATAACTGTCGGCCGTTAATGAGATTAGGAAACTTATGGTATCGTCACTGAAGTTCACAAATCTAGCGATATAACTTCGTCTTTGAAACATGATCAATTGTAGAGCATGTGCCTTCTAGGAAAGTGTAATTTCGGCCGGCTTCTGGCATTGTTCTGACTACTTTTCGACTCCAAAATATAGAGACATTATCGAAGATCAAAGTAGGCATTGTCTACAAAGTGCCGTTTTTGCAGGCGGGCGTAAAGAACATTAAAAATTTGGCAATTTGTTGTAACCAAAATTATCCTGGTAATATACTGCACACAAAGATCACACCCACCACATTTAAACTTTTCTGAGTCAAACATACAAGTCAGAATTTCACTTGCTATTTCTTGAGATAGGTTTTGTGGTGGCATGGAAAGAAGGCCAAAAATAAGTTAAAATTCATTTGTGCACAAGTACACAGATGGAATTAGGAGAAGATGACGACTTGGTTTGGCGTAAAATAACGAGCATTAGGCTCAACCCGAAAACCTTAAAAATATCACGCATAATGTATCTACTAGAACTGCACGAGGAAGCGAAACGCGCCAACCCCATATTTTTGCGAGCACTAGCATTCGTGAATCGGATGCAGTTTTGGACAAAGCAATTACGTCGGAGAAAGTGGGACACAACCCCACACGCGAATGGTGGAGCACATGGCAGCAGTGAGGATGAAGGACCCTAACGGCTCATGCGACGGGACCCGGCCACATGTTCAAGTTTAATAAGGCCGAACTTTTCGCCAGAGGTGACAACCACGTGAGCCGTGAACTGCTTGAGTCATGGTGCATTTGTTTAAATTCAAAAAATGCACAAATTCTGAACCCCGGGTCTCGCTAGCTATCTCATAGGAAGGCGTGCGTGCAGAGAACGAGTTAAATGTGAATGGTAGCACATTAGCCGGGTCAAAATTAAAACGCCTTTGTTTTTGCTACCCAAATGCTTACAGTAGGTTGTCTTTGGCAGTTTAAGATCTCTGGACGTTTTCGTCCTCGGTTTTCTGCTTCATCATCGCGTGAGAGGGGTTTGGTTTCCTTTGTCTACTCTGTGGGCTGGTTGAACCCGATTGAACTGCCCTGGCTTATGGGTTGGAGTGCGGTTGTTGGTGTTCTGTTAGGTGCGATGCTCGGTCATGTGTTTGGTCGTGTTGGGCCGTGTTCTAGATTGGGGTGGAGGGAGGTTTACGGGCTTGGAAGCCTTTGAGGGCTTCCCTTTGCTTAAAACATTTCGGGTGGGTGCCTTTGCAGCAAGGTGTCTGCCATGCTGCGTAGCGACGCATTCGTTCGGCTTTTGACTGGTCAATGTTTCGGCATGGGTGTCGGTGTTTGAAACAGGGGTGCTGCTGACTGTTCTGTGCAGTCTGCGTCACATTCGGTGAGGCTTATATGCCGAAAAGACGGTTTGGAACAAAGGGCAGCTGTCCTTTGGCTGCCTTCTGCTATCTTAGGTCTTTCGTTCATGTTGCTCGCCTATTTTTCCTTATTTCATGAGGTGTAATAGAGGTTTTGACTGAGATTTGGGAGGGGCTGCTAGGTGGGGTGGTCTTCCTTTCGGTGGTTAGGCCTTGGATGGCTTGGAGGATGATCTTAACTACTCCCTCTCCTTTGCGCGTCCTCTTTCCTTATCTCTATTCCATTCTCCAGACATTATGCTCCATAACCTATAAACAGCGGCCTTCCACACGCTCAGTCGCTTTGAACGATGACATTGGATGCTAACGTTTAATCTACATCTGTCATCTGAATGCTTTCTGTAAAGTCCGGCTCACTCGTTACTTTAGCTTCGCTAGTACTGGTAGTTTTGTTCGGTTATTAGAGGTTTGCAACAGCGTTTTGGTTTGTGTGCGGGTCTTGTGCGCTTGCTGGAGGAAGTTTTCGCCTTGGGATGGTTTCGATTTTTACATGGTCTGTGGGGAGGCTTTCAGCTTATTCTTTTTCCACCACCCTCTTTTCCACAATTATATTTTTTCCCTTGGATAACTAGCATACCAGACTACGGCGTTTCCACCTGTTTTGGAGGTTAGAATTTGGAATGCTTGTGCATTACGTTAATTTTCAAGGTTAGGATTTGGGTTAGTTTTGTATTGCATGTCCGTGCTGGTTTCATGTTTTCTGGGAATAAGGGTTGTTTCTAGGATAATTTGGCTGTGTTTTCGGTTGCGCTTTCATAATTGCAATCTTCGGGTTAGGTATACCCTTTAGGGTTGCAGTAAGTTTAGGCTTCATCTTCACTTTCGATCTTCCGTATGTGGTAAGGGATGTGTATTCTTTTCTTCTTAGGGTTTACGTCACCGCCGATGATAGGGTTAGGGTTTGGGTTATCGTTTATGGTTTGGGGTTAGGGTCTACACTTAGGCTTCAGCTTACTGTTAGGGTTTGAGTTAGGGTTGAGGTTACGTTTAGGGTTAGGTTTAAGGTAAGGATAAGGGTTTGGGTTAAGGTTTAGGTTTAGAGTTGTGTTTAGGGTTAAGGTTAGAATTAGGCTTAAGTTTATGGTAAGCCTTAGATTTATGATTCAGGTTAGCATTTGCGTTAGGGTAAAGTTTCGGGTAAGAGATAAGTTTAGAGTTATTGTTAAGTTTTGTGTTAGGTTAAGGGTTATCATTTGCCCATGTTGCGTCTCTTCTTCTTGCCAAGATTGTATTGGTTCTACTACTCTTTCTCGTCCATTTTTCTTATCATTTGCTTGTACTTTAACCCCTGCGCCACAATCGCCTTTTCCTTACTTCGCTTCCCGTACCGCCTACGGTAAGCGGTGCCGTTCTTCCTAGCAAGGTCCTAGGGTCCACTAGCGGTAAAAATACCTTGTGTTGTTATTCCTTGACTTCACAACACTTTACATCCATTATTTTATAAACCAGGGATTGGGAGAGAATACAAAGTTCTTCGGTTGTGTTACTTACGTTGTGGTATTGAGTAAGGCTGCCTTCGTCACTGCCTTCAGTGACTTTCACCATCGGTGTCCCTGCTTCATCCGAATTACGGGTCATCAACGTACGAATTGTCCATCTGCGATTTCCCCTCATATTCTTTTGTGGGTTTCGTTTTATAGGTGTTTTCTCAAAGGAAAGGTGTTCCCTATGTGGCCAATAAATGTAACCCAGGCCTCATATAAATTATCACATTTCAGTCCATGCGCATAACCACCCTTTCCTGTTTACCAATAAATGAGTAGCTGTCTCACTCCTTACCTGTGTTTTCGTCCACTTAAGCGCCAGACTTCAATGGCAAGGCGATCTAAGTGAACGGTTATTAAATATCAGTCCGAATCCGTGGGACACACGGTCGACATCGTCACTTGTCATATTTAAGAATACATGACAGCGCCTTTAAAGGCTATATTTAGAAGGGCACGGAAAAGTATGGTAGGAAAATTATTGAAATATTTCTGAAATGGTTCCAGTAGTGCCGTCATTCTATCCAAAAGGTTTTTTTGGAAGAGGATAAAAGTTGGCGTGAGGAAAGAGAAAACGGAGTAGTAATATAAATACTCTTTAGGGGTAGCTATCAGGAAAGTACTGATTATGCGTAAATGAGGTTTCCTATCTCACACTCGTGTTATGATAAAATAACTCAATCGTTGATGCTATCGTTAAGTTTCCAATAACTTGCCACGAGAAGAACTACTGACTGAAACCTTGGCTGTCCAAGGCTACTAAAAGCTCTCCTGCAGGCTAATTCTTCTGAACGCTGCAAAGAAGCTATCGACTTGGAGATCACACGCTTGACTCTTCTCAACCCGCTACATCTGCATGGTATTCCTCGTGAGCTGTCTGCATGTAAAGGGAATTGGTTTAGCGTATGAACTTGGTATTCATATGACAAGTATTCCAGGCTCCTCAGAAAGTCTGCTACTCTCCTCAAGTAGCCTACGATGGTTTTTTCCAGCCAATAGCACAAAACCTGAAGTCAATATTCTAGCTGCTTATCGAAACAGTTCCTTATCTGGATCTATGAACGATATTTTCGATGCGAAAAGAACACCTGCAACACTTTGGAGATTTTGCTACATATTGTCTATAACATATATTTGAATTTATATGGGCATCCAAAACAAATGGACAAAATACTTTCTTATTAGGCTTCAACTTCACATTTGGTCTTCCGTTTGTGGTAAGGGATGTGTATTCTTTTGCTTGTAGTTTAACCCCTGCGCCACAATCGCCTTTTCCTTACTTCGCTTCCCGTACCATTCTCCTGTTTTCGAAGAATATCATCGCTTACGGTAGGTGGTGCCGTTCTTCCTAGCAAGGTCCAAGGGTCCACTACTGGTAAAAATACCTAGTGTTGTTATTCCTTGACTTCACAACACTTTACATCCATTATTTTATAAACCAGGGATGAGGGAGGGAATACAAAGTTCTTCGGTTGTGTTACTTTCGTCGGTGTCCCTGCTTCGACAAACTTACGGGTCATCAACGTCCGAATTGTCCAGCTTTGATTTCCCCTCATATTCTTTACAGGAATGGCCAACTGTCCCCTCCGCCCCTACTTCTTGCGGAGACTAATTCTTGTCTGATCTGAGTGCGAACTCGACCGGGGCATCATCTGTCCTGAATCCGGCCCTGGTTTCCGACGGTCTGGGGGAGGGGTTTGTGGACCAGGCGAGAGTATAACCTCAGTCACATGCCTTAACCTGCAATTGTCAGTCTGCAGGGTTGTCACGCCAACGCACTTCAGATCGCTGATCAGTTTCTCCCCTGACTGACTGTACTTGAGGCGATCGCTCGTGATACTGTCTGAATAAATCATGAGGAACGTTCTCTCAAATGTAGATGAAAGTAGTCAGCCAGGCGATGGTGGTTGAGTTTGGCTTGGTTGCCTTTTCCTGCCTGCTCACACCCATCGAGAGGCGGGGAATTTGTTTATTTCGTTGAAAAAACGGATCACTACGTAAACATGCCCTTGAGAATGCATCAACAGTCTTCAGGGAGAGAGCATCGGAGATTATGAGGCACTAATGAATTTGACTTCGATGGAGTGCGCAAGATGCCTAAATCATGGTTTACAGGCCACCAGCCAATTAGCAAGTGCAACGATCTACCCACCCCATATTCGGTGTTGAGACTCCGTTTGGTCAAAGCAATCGGCCACTCAGGGAGGTCTCAGGCGGATACTGCGCAGTCCTGCTGAGGAAGTTCCGTTACGTCCAAAGCGCTTAACTGTTCAGCTAATGCGATATTGAAGATGTCAGGATATCATGGGGGAAATAAAGGTAAAAATTATGTGCTCAGTTCTTCGATCTCTTTATCTATCCTAAAAATCTCTTAGACACGTGTAGCCGCTAAGCAACGCTGCGCAAACGACACTTGCCTCTTTTGTTATCCAAGCGGAAACGCTGAATGAACCTGATCCGATCCCCGTACGTCAATGAAGGATGACCAACATTTTTTTACAAACTAATATTTAATAACCGTTCACTTCTATCGCTTTGCAATTTAAGTCTGCCGCTTAAGTGGACGCGAAAACAGGTAAGGAGTGAGACAGCTACTCATTTATTGGACCAGGCGAGAGTATAACCTCAGTCACATGCCCATCACGGCGGTTATGTTAAATTAGTAGGGTCGAGAACACAAAGGTTCCCCAAATGCGAAGTCAGAGAAGACAGCCTTAAATCATAATTTACCGGCCCTTATCACCTTATTCATGTGCGTTCAATAGGTCTGTCAGGCATTTTAAGTTGACCTCATAAGAAAATGTTATAGGGGGGCGGGAAACTTGTTTATTTCTTTGAGAAAATGGATCAGCGTGCAAACCTGCCTTTGAGAATGCATAGTCTTCAAGGACAATGCATCCCGTATTGTGAGGTGATGATGCATTTGGCTGCGACGGAGTGATTTCGCCCCTTCTTTTGTTCCTCGCAGCTGTTTGCGTGCACATGTGTATATTTCTGGTTCCAGTCATGATTGGTAGAGCAGGCCCAAAACTTTGCTGGTGTAGCCGACTCTACTTTGGTTTTAGATCAGGATGTTGGCATTGTGATCTTTCGCAAAGCAGAGCCAAAACAGACGTAATAATTTGTTAAATTCCACAAAATACACAGAATATGGAAATGGGAGGTCAGTGCGCTTGTTGATGGACTGCAGATCTGGTGTAGTCTTGGAAAAAGCAACTACGTCGGAGAAACCAGGGGGTAACGCCGCACGTGAATGGCCGAGCACACAGCAGCAGTGAGGAGGAAAGACGCTAGTTGCGGCTAACTCGATGGAACCCGGCCATATTCTTAAGTTTCATGGGGCCAAAATCCTCATAAGATTTGATTACTGCGTGAGCCACTATCTGCTCAGGACAGCAGTCCATCAGCAAACACAATGACCATCCGTTTCCATATTCCGTGCTGAGACATTGTCTGGGCAGGGAATCAATCACGTGGAGAGGGCGCAGGCGAGTCAAATTGTCTTGTAATAATCATCCAACATCCAACGCGTTTGGTCAAATTTTGGCTTGTATCGACTCGGACGCGGACTGCCAAGCCATCATCGCATCAATTACGACCCCCAGCGATGATCGTTAGAGACGCTAATTATAGTACGCATGTTGTCGCGTGGTCACTGCATAATCCTGCAATACTGCACTTATTGATGATGTGTTCGAGTGAACACCCGAAACGCCAGACCTATAAACTCCTTGTTCCGGCAAAAGCATCCTATCCTAAATTGTCAGCACATGCTCGGGAACTCAATCTCGAATTAGAGGGTAGAATACCTAGAGCAAAAGCTGGTTGGTAGACAATTAACAGCGGTCCGGTTCGTGAGAAAGCAAGCTCTTAGACTCGATTAGAGGAAGACTTTTCTTCCTCTTCATTTCTCTGAATTGAATAGTGTCCATGAAGGGGTCATTACATCGTGAAGGGAAGTCGGTAAAAGTTAAAATCCGTTTCATTAATGAAAAGAGACGTTAAAAAAAGGCTTAAATGTTCACCCTTCTAGTCATTCTCAATTATAATTCATCGTGCATATCCTTCGACGTCAGTGTCCAGCTCTTTTTTATGCAATCCGCTGTTTATATAGGTGAAGATGAAGTTCAGCCCATCTATGGTGCCCTCAATAACTAGTTTTTCTAATCCATCTGTCACTGTGCGGGTTTCTAACCCTGTCTTGAACCTTTTTGGCTAAATGCTGCAAACTGAAGCCATTTTTCCGTTTTCCCATTCAATCTTCAAGCTTCGTTCTTTTTTTGTTGTGGTAAATGCTGCATATGTAGTTATAGCGATTACATAGCGATGTTCATTCGAAAGCGAATCACCCAAAAGTGTGCTTAGTTCAAAATTATTAATCTGCTCCTTTTGCCATTCGACTTAACTAATCCACCAAATGCGTTAACGTCTGTGCATACTGGGACGATGTGCAACACTGTAATCCAAAACATAAGCGTATAACTTTTACTTCACCTCCTCCTCATCATCATCTAGACTAGCCCAACCGACCGAGATCAAATCCGTCACTTGGGCAGGACTACGCTTGGATGTTCTTACACAATGAACAAGACTGCTGGGAACTGGGCTGATAAAATGAGTTTGGTCACTGACGATTTGATTTTTCTTGATACAGGAATGGCCAACTGCCCCTCCGCCCCTACTTCTTGCGGATTAATTCTTGTCTGATCTGAGTGCGAACTCGACCGGGGCATAATCTGTCCTGAATGCGGCCCTGGTTTCCGACGGCCTGGGGGAAGGGGTTTGTGCACCAGGTGAAGTATAACCTCAGTCACATGCCTAAACCTGCAATTGTCAGTCAGCAGGGTTATCACGCCCACGCATCGAAGATCGCTGATAAGTTTCCCCACTGACTGACTGCACTTGAGGCAATCGCTCGTGATACCTAGGACTCACAGTCACACAACTGTCTGAATAAATCATGAGGAACGTTTTCTCAAATGTGCTTGCAAGTAGGCAGCCAGGCGATGGTGGTTGAGTTTGGCTAGGTTGCCTTTTCATGCCTGCTCACACCCATCGAGGGGCAGGGAACTTGTTTATTTCGTTGAGAAAACGGATCACTCCGTAAACATGCCCTTGAGAATGCATCAACAGTCTTCAGGGAGAGAGCATCGGAGATTATGAGGCACCAGCACCCTCTTTTCCACAATTATATTTTTTCCCTTGGATAACTAGCATACCAGACTACGGCGTTTCCACCTGTTTCGGAGGTTAAATTTTGGAAAGCTTGTGCATTACGTTAATTTTCAAAATTAGGATTTGGGTTAGTTTTGTCTTGCATGTCCGTGCTGGTTTTATGTTTTCTTGGAATCGGGGTTGTTTCTAGGATAAGTTTTACTTATAAGATTAGAGTTGGCTGTGTGCGGTAGCTGCAGTGCCGGGCTTCTATCACCTAAGACTAATATACGCGCAAGTCACCGTCCCTGCACCACCTGGTGTGGAGCATAGGGTGGACCTCGTCAAAATCAACGGTCGAACTGTCGTGAAACGCAGCATTTGTTGGCAGGGCAGGCATATAATCACAATTCCGGCAAGGCAGATGTCATGGCAAATGTTGTAGTCCTTGATCGGCGTCCCGTGCCTGGCATTGGGGTGTGCGAGATTACAGATGTACGGTCACGGTATGGTACCCACCGCGGATGCGCTCCGGGCGAGGTCAACTGGGCTTGGTTGTGCAAGCACGGCTACGATGGTAAAAGACACCCGCAATTAAAATGGTTACAGTTCTGGCAAAATGCAGGAAAATTGCCTTTATCACGAAATATCAGATGGATTTTAGCAAAAGGGCTTATGCTTAATGATTGCAGATATCGTGAGATGGAACAGCGTCAGATGACGTTAATTACCGAATACCAGAGCCATTATCTGCTGCAGTGAAATCTTCCACCCGCTGTTATCAAGAAAGTCTCCGTAAGCAATCACTGCGAACATTAACTCCTTAGAGTTCATTAGGATAGAAGTGCTGCGCTTAGATTATGAAAGGCACTGAATGTAAACAGAACGAGACGGAATCCATCGAGGAATGATGTAAAGGCCACAAGATAAGTAGCACAAAAAGTAATGCGTTGTAATGCCAGAGCCAAGAGAACAAACAGTTTCTGTCATTTTACAGATGATTGCCAATAGATCAAGATCGGGTGGTCAGTTTATTCGAGCCACTTTAACTAGACAGAAAAACAGAGCCTGATTGACTCTTTTTCCTAACTTTTTCATTTCTACAGAAAACATTTTTGGTCAGCTACACAGGTCTAACTGTGTCGCTTAAGCAAAAATTGCTCCTTTCCATCAAAGCCTTAAATCATAATTTACCGGCCCTTAACACCTTTTCCATGTGCGTTCAATAGGTCTGTCAGGCATTTAACGTTGACCTCATAAGAAAATGTCATACGGGGGCGGGAAGCTTGTTTATTTCTTTGAGAAAATGGATCAGCGTGCAAACCTGCCTTTGAGAATGCATAGTCTTTCAAGGACAATGCATCCCGTATTGTGAGGTGATGATGCATTTTGGTTGCAACGGAGTGATTTCACCCCTTCTTTTGTTCCTCTGAGCTGTTTGCGTGCGCATGTGTATACTTCGGTTCCAGTCATGATTGGTAGAGCAGGCCCGAAACTTTGCTGGTGTAGCCGACTCTACTTTGGTTTTTAGATCAGGATGTTGGCATTGTGATCTTCCACAAAAGCAGAGCCATTAAAGACGTGATCATTTGTTAAATTCTACAAAATACACAGAATATGGAAATGGGAGGTCAGTGCGCTTGTTGATGGACTGCAGATCTGGTGTAAGTCTTGGAAAAAGCAACTACGTCGGAGAAAGCAGGGGGTTACGCTGCACGTGAATGGCTGAGCACACAGCAGTGGTGAGGAGGAAATACGCTAGTTGCGGCTAACTCGACGGAACCCGGCCATATTCTTAAGTTTCACGGGGCCAAAAATCCTCATAAGAGTGTATTACTGCGTGAGCCACTATCTGCTCAGGACAGCAGTCCATCAGCAAAACACAATGACCATCCGTTTCCATATTACGTGCTGAGACATTGTCTGGGCAGGGGAATCAATCACATGGAGAGGGCGCAGGCGAGTCAAATTGTCTTGTAATAATCATCCAACATCCAACGCGTTTGGTCAAATTTTTGGCATGTATCGACTCGGACGCGGACTGCCAAGCCATCATCGCATCAATTACGGAAATGGTGAAGTGCCGATACGATGGCAGACATCTCATGGCGCAGACGAAAATGCAGCATCACGTCCCTCAGAAGCGCTCTGAGGCGCTAATATCATAAATGCTACTCTATCTACGCAATCGCCTTCAACGCAAACAATCGCTCACAAGCCATAGAGCGTTCGACATCTCCACCTGCTTAATAAAGCTTCGCACGGAGCACCGCGACACAGCTGCTAAACGAAACCCGAGGGTCCTGTTGATACGTTCGACACGCAAACCATCTCTGGCCCAAAAGATCGTAATTCTAGCGAGGCCTCACAGAAGGTTGGTACATCCGAAAGGCTTTCCATAACGACAGTAAATTCCCGCAACAAATATTTCACTAACATAGGGCTCCATAATTCTACCTAGGATAGGCCAAAACCCATGCTTAGTTTTCCTAGGTTTTGGGAGCCCATCAATAGCTAAATAAGTTACAAAAATAAGTGGCAAAAGTGACCACGTGGTAATGCAATGGGGAGTACTCCACTATTTTCTATACCAGCAAGACTCCACAACAATCGAAGGAATATTGCACGGCGATTTCGGTGGAATGAGGGGCCGAACTTATGCGCACTCGTGGAACCTTTATTCTTTTGAAACGTAAATCCGAGGACTCGGGAGCGTTCCGGGACATACTGCGCAGGCTCATGGAGAAACACTGTCCAATTTTGGAGAAAAGGTTAAACGAACAGACCGCGATGGCTTTCAAAAGGCCTTTTAAAATCAGCATTGTAAGAAAGCGGAAATTGTGGAGATCGCTTACGGACGGAACTCCTACATCTCTAGATGCGTATAAAAGTGCTGAGAGAAATCCGGTCAAAGGGCCTTTTTAGAACAAGACAGTGCTTTCGAAAGTGGACATGCTGAACCGAGCTACCTCGCGCAGACCTGAAACTGTTTTACGGTTACCTCACTGAACAAGAATACACGGAAGACAAGAGGATCCAATACCCTGCTGAGAACCGCCGAGGGCATATGCCTCCTACTGAAGACTGTGCGAAGGCTAATTCATCTTCTCGGAATTTTTCCAGTCGGTTTCTCACAGCGAAACGAGATAATGATCACCCTACCGATGGCTTCGAAGTGATGGCCAACAGTCGAACGCTATCTTTACCGGAGACCGCGATCTTTTATTATCCGATAATTGTTGACTGAACTGATATTTATAGGTGCGGTGCCGGGCCTCTGCCAACAATTATCGACTGTCAGCCTTTTACTCAGCCTAAGCCAAAATCAAAATACCAAGCAACAACTAATGTACAAAGCCCTTCGAACATAACAACTGCCATCCGACGCCCGTTACCTGGCTCGCAGAGGCAGATCCTGCGTCGCCAAATTTGCCATACCGTTTGTGAACGCAAAAAATCGGAAGCCATCGATATTGGTAATACGGGTGCACGCAGTCTATATAGACTCGCGCCGCTGCCGACAGCGCGCCGCACCACCGCCTTTATAACCTCAACCGCACAGGCGCAAGAGGCAGACTTCGGACATGGATAGAAAAAATTCATTAACCGGGCCGCCTCACCAACCAAAAGTACATCAAACGACAAACAGTCGACCAAAGCTGAGGCCTATGGTGTTCCCCAGCTCTGGTTCTCGGCCCCATACCGTTCATTGTCTGATCAACCAGTTAACGAACTGACTGGTGATATTGCCATGTTTGCTGATGATTCAAACTTTGGCGCGTCATTCAAACTGGTGGCTGATGAAGAGAACTCTGTAGAACTAAATCGACCTTGAAATGGTCCAATGACTGGCTCTTGCTGCTTCTTAAGGAGAGTGTTC